>QEPC01008046.1:2151077-2163359 GCA_003113815.1 Sphenodon punctatus | reverse complement strand
ATTATTTATTTATTTATTTATTTATTAGCTTTTATATAGCACCAGCAATGTACCTGGTATTTTACAGAGAATAACTGATCTCACTGCAATGGGATCTATGCTGTCTCTCACTACAGCAGGGTCAGAGAAACTGGGCCCAAGAATAAAGGACTCTACCAGGAAGGTCCTCCCAGTCTGGCACCAGGTGGGGTGGGGGAGGGGGGGCATGGAGAAGGATCCCAATGCTGGTACATTCTGAGGCACTACAAGAAGTTCTTCAGGATTTCCTGTACCCAAGTACAGTGGACTATGTAATGAAGGACTTTAAGGAGGTACTCAGAATCCCAACAACTGTGGTGAAAGTGAGATCATGGGGCACCAACTTGAAATTGATGATAGAAATGGAGGATGTGGTGTGCACCAAACTCCACAGGCAGGGTAGCAGGTCCTTCCAACAGCCCACTGGTGGCCATCTGCCACATCTCCTCTCTTGGAATAGTTCCCCAAAAGATGACGGGCAAGTTTTTTCTCACTCATCAGCTCTCCTATCTAAGGGATGAGTCAGTGAATGATGTGATTCCAAAGGAACTGTTTTCTGTCTGCTACGCATTCTTCAATTCAACCATGGAGAAGATGAAACAATGTAGCCCTGGGGCACTCTTGGAAAAGTGTGATATAAAATCTGCATTTTGCCTTTTCCCAGTATACCATGACAGCTGCTGGATTTTCAATTTCAGGGTAAATACTATTTTGATAAAGTTATGTCAATGGGATATTCCATCCCCTGTTCAGCTTTCAAAAAATTCGGCAAGTTTCTCTACTGGATAGTCCACCAGAGGGAGGGGTCTCAGCAAGTTATCCATTATATCGATGACTTCCTATTCATAGGGAGGTCCCACATGGCTGAATGCAAGGAACTGATCCAAACATTTAATGAAGCCATGAATGAACTTGGGGTCACCCTTGCGCCAGAAAAAATGTAGGACCCACCACCTCGCTAACCTTTCTGGGCTTCAAACTGGATACTGTAAGCACTCTGTCCCACTTAACAGGTGACAAACTGGAGTCCTTTCAGGCATCAATTGGGGCGTGCCTGGCAGTCAAAAAGTTCACAGTCAGGCAGCTTCAGTCACTGCTAAGAAGCCTCAGTTTCGCCTGCCAGGTAAGAGCACTGGGCTAGGCTTTTCTGTTCCAACTTTATGCCAAAGCATCTGGTGCTATCCTGCACTATCATGTACAGATGGTATGGGACACAAAGGAGGACTTGACCATATGGTCTAGTTTGTCATGGACTGGCTTGGCTTTGGAGTGTATTTCAGAGGCAGGTGGTGCACTGCACATTGGACAACTGACTGGACTGAACAGGGAGTCAATGGTGATGGTGAGGTCTTCCCGATAGTACTGGTAGTCCACCTGTGGGGGTCGTCATCTGGCAAATTGTTCTGTCCTCTTCTGGTGTGACAACCTACCTTTGGTGTACATTATAAATCCCTTCACTTCAGAATCCACAGAGTGCATACAGTTTTTAAAATGCCTCATGGTAGCAAAACCATGCACCTGGATTCCCCATATCAAAATCTCTCCTAACTACACATGAATTGTAAAAAATATTGTCTAGTCTAAACAGTACATTGTGTAGTTCAACACTTTAATAGGGCTGACCTACCCAATCAGTGTCTTTATGGGTTTTAAAACTTTTTCTTTCTTTGTTAAATAAAGTGTACTACAAGTACACACTAGGGGTATGCATTTCATTTTCGTTATTATAATAACAAAAGTAAAAACGAAAGTAAAAATGAAAATGAAACAAAGACTAACGAAATATAACAAAAATGAATGACATTCTAATAATGAAAAAGAAATGAATAATGAAAACCAAAGACAGTTACTGTGCACATCCCTAGTACACACAGGGTATTTTCAGACATTACGTGGTCAATGTCAACCACAGTCAATTCCCTGTGGTGGCTTGGACCACGTAACGTCTGTTGGGGGGAACGCATGTTCCCCCCCAGATGTTACCACGGCGAGGAATCACATTCACCATGCGAGCGGCTGAAACAGCAGGACCGGAGGCCGTCGCGTGGTGAAGGTGATTCCCCGCTGTGGTGACCCCCGCCATCACGTCTGGACAGCGGCCACGGCCCGGAATCCCTGCAGGGATTCCGGCCCGTGGCCATAGTGGGCAAGCGCTGTGGCGGCATTGGCCGCAGCGGCCGCCCGTCTCCCCAGAGGGTGGGTGGTGGGGAGCGTGGAGGGTGCGGAGCTGTGCGGAGCTGTGCGGCTGCACATTGCGCCGCGCGGCCCCGCCCCCTCCCCAATTCCCCTCCGGGATCCTCCGGCACGTCTGTTAGGGCATTACAGGTCATCCCGGTGGGGGATTAATTAATTGATTTCATGATGGGGCCAATTGGCCCCGTCATGTCTGAAAACACCCACAGAAAATGACTCCCTGTCTGCTGAGCAAGTCCATGGAAAAGAAGGAAAGGAAACTCAGGTCAGAATGTAAAACTCCAGCTTGTTTCAGTTGTGGCATCATGCTATAATTATTTGATGAGAAGTAATAATTTTTTGTCACTGAACGACACACTTTTTAGAAAATATTGTCTAGTCTAAACAACTCTTGTTCCAATCAGTTATTGCCAATCTGTACAAATATATGCAGATGGTATAAAGTTACACTTTAAATGAATAGTAATGATAATTTCACTTCTTTATAAAATGAGTTTTAATTTGCTGGTTACTATGGTATTTAACCAAAAAAGAGACTAATTTCATACATACTTTAGCATAAATTAGTAGCAGTTGCTACTGTTTAGCAGGATCATTGTGTTTTGTTTGTGGAAAAAATAATCAAATTGAAGACAAGAACGTTTAATAAGCAAATTTAAATACAATCTATCTAGACTTTGGCTGCCATCACCAAATGGAAGGCATAGCCAAGAAAGTAAAATTGTAGCTGGCAGTCTCTTAAATCTTAAATATAATAAATTACACACACAAAATTTGGAATACTAAGAAGATCTACATTACAGTACAAATATATTGCATAGTATCTATTTAAATTCTTGATTTGATAGTGAAGTATTATTCATGGCTCCTCTGATTTTTAGGGAGAAGCCTGAAGTTGCTAGTCTGTTCATATGGAAAGACATATTTAACATCTCGTTCTTTGTTCTTCTGAAACAGGGCAACCTCTGACTCATAAGTCAAATCTAGCCTGTGGATGCTTTTTATTCAGCCCTAGGTCTGATTCATGGATCCAATTCTGACTTTCAGTCACTAAATAGGACTGGTTCAAACCAGCCATTCCATTTTCATGGGAACAGTCGGATGAAAATGGAACAGCTGGCAAAATTTTGATCAGAATTCCTTTCAAAAATAGATAAATAGTGAAGAAAATGACCTGATTAAATACACACATTAAAACGTTAAAAACAGCTCCTTTCATTTTCTTTCTAACTATATAGAAGCTTTTAAAAGGTCTTTGGGAAAAGCCAAAGCAATCTTTGCTAGCTGTACCAATAATGCAGGTATTTCACTATTCCCAAAGTGGTGGTGGTTACATTGAAAATGGGCATCTGGCTGTTTGTCTACATTTCTAAACAATTGGGCTGACCTGGGTGCTCTCGTTACCTTTTAAAAGAATGTCATCTGGTTCCACTCTTTTTAAATTCTCTTTTGAGATATGCTCCTTTTTAACCTTGGTTTTATCTTTGCTCTAACTTTTATCTTTATACCTCCCCAAATTTTACCTTGTGTTAAACGCAACATAGCGTTGTTGCCACGGCAGCATTGACACCCAGTTACCTACATTGCAACTGAAAAGTAAGATAGGTCCCTGCTTTGAAATCTCACAATCCAAAGGCCATAATTGTATGAGGCTCCTGTGAGCTGGCAACTTAAAGAAGTGGAAGAAAGAATATAATTAATTCAAGGTGCTCGTTTTTACCCAATATTATCGCTTTTTCATCACTTAAAGGAAGTTCTAGTGCCTTCAGTGGGAGATGGCTTGAACCCTAAATCAGGCTTCATTTGCATAACCTCAGATATCATAGCCTATTCATTCTCAAATTGTCTCAGGCTTTCGGGAAAGGCAGAGGAAAGGAAATCTAAAAAAAGGGGAAATGCATCCCCGCTCCTGTTTTGTTTTTTTAAAAATAGAGAATGAATTAATACACAAAAATCATACAGGTGCACTCCCAACAACCAATGCAATGACCATGGCTCTTTCTTTCTTTGTTATAAAAATGGGCAATTTTTGCTTCCAAGTTACTTTTATGTGAATCTTGTTAATAAGCAAGTAGTTATATAATATAGTTTTGCCATAAAATTCATGCCAGGAAGAAGTATCTCACTGACTATAGCATTTTCAAACTATCTTTCAACTTCTATTTGGATGGTGAGAAACAAGGACTAGTTTCTAAATTATTGATTCTTTTTTGAAAAATACAGCTCATTTCCTTTGACATTGACAACATATTATTTCTATGCCAACACATTCCAGGTGATGAGGGAAAATTAGTCCCATTCTAATATGGTAAACACAAAATACTGAGGAAATTTCAGTTCTATATTTTTATTGTTATCAACCTACTACATCAAAATTTGTCATTTTATGGCTTTTTAAAAATGCAATTACCTGTGTATTGCTAGGTATGCAGTGTACTAATAGATTTATTAGAAATAAATGCAGACATAATCCATTTATACATTTCTCCTATGTATGAGTTGAAGGTGCAATCTAAGGTTGGTAATAAAATATTAATGGATTTATATTATTGAGATGTCTATTATGAATTTTTAAATAGTAGAACAAAGCAGTACATTTTGATAACGAGGAAAGGATGTGCTTTCCACTAGCCATAAATAAATGTCAGTAAATGTTAAACACTTTTTTAATTCAGTGAAAACAGAATATATAACAACTAACATTTTAAATATAGAGTCAGGTATATCTTGGTTGGGATGTTAATCATTTTCTTGTCCCCATCATTCATGAAATATCACTGTAGCTCTCTCTTGGCTGGCATGTGTAATACATAAATAATACTGGGTGGAATCCTTGTTTGTCCAACTGTGCAAGGGGATTTGAGCACACGTAAGTCGCCACAGGTTATTTTCAGACGTGACAGACAGCTGGGCCTGCCACGCTGAATTCTGGACTGGGATCGTTCCCCATCCATGATGAGGCCGTTTGTCCTTCAGATGTGCCAGCCACATTGCTACTGGGAATCAGGGAGGGGGTAGAGCCAGGACGGGGCTGAGTGGCACTCCCACAGCCATCCACCCTCAGGGAGATGGGCGGGCGCAGCGGCCAATGAGTCCACTGCACCCAACCGCTAATGGTGGTCGGGACCACGAACAGGAATGGGCCAACGTAACAGATGTTGCTTTTGGCCCTTTCCTGATTGTGGTCAATCTAAGCACGATTCTGGCTCTGTGGCCAGTTGCAGGGCTGGAACCATGGTTAGAACTGATCCCTGCTGGGGGTTCACTATGAAGAACATCTGGCAGGGATCAATCAGACGTTACGGGGATCACAGCCACTCCACAGTATTCACCGTGGTTTAGTGGGGTTCACTGTGATCCTGTAATGTCTGAAAATACCCACAGTAGACTTAAGTGGGCACCAAATCCGCTTACTCAGCAAGGCACATCATTGTCCATTGCTTTCTCTCATTTGTGCATTCAATATCAACAGCTCAGAGCACAAGAGAACCCCACTTCATAGTCCACACTTAAGTTTGGTCTGTCCACTAGTTAGTATGCCCGAGGTACAGATATTCATTTGTGCTCCCACATCACAGGCAGAAGGTCACTGACCATGGTCATGTTGCACAACGATGCCTCTCTTGCACCACAGTTTGCATGTTCCTTATACACATTCAACCCCTTGTGGAACTGGATGAATGAGGACTGCACCCTTTGACTCCACAATAGGGCACTATTCGTAATCCGTCACTATTATACAAAATTACCCACACCAAAGAGCCTAAATTGGAATAATAATTTTATTTTTATACTACACACATCAAATGACACTTGGAGTGCTTCACATACATAAAACACAGTAATATAAAACAATATAAAATCCATTTAAGAAAAATTTTAAAAGGGAAAGCTAAAAAGGTCAGAATACATTGAGGGGTACCAACAGGGGATCCTAACAGCAGTGGAGAATAAATAAGACTGTGGGTACTTTTTGAAGGTGAGGAGGGAGGAACTGAGATGAACATCTGGAGGGAGCAAGTTCCACACTGAGCGGCATGGCACAACAAAGACCTGGTCACCCACAGACTTTAGGCATGATGGCAGGATCTCCAGACAGCAGATAGTTTCTGAATGTAGATAACCAGCAGGGCAAGGTTCCAGGAGCAGGTCTTAAATATAATATATACCCAGGGCCTATACCGATCAGGGCCCTAAAAAACAGCAGTACAATCTTCCATTCAATTTGCCACTCGACAGGAAGCTAATACAGAGAATGCAGGGTGGGTGGAATATGATCATGGCTGCCACAACCAGTAAATTGTCACATTGCCAAATTCTGAACAAGCTGTGAGCTACAGAGAGTGGCACCTGCACTAAAATGCAGAAGATAATGGTTGGACTACCAACAAGAGTGATTCAAACATCCAAAGCCTGAAAAACCCAACTTGAAGGTGAGGTCAAGTACTTGGCCAGCCCTGTGATTTCTGTCCTGGATGTTCTGTCATTACATCTAAGGACTCAAAGGAGTCCCTTGGAAATCTGCCGCTGCTCATATTACAGTCCTCCAAGAGAAGCATTCTGGGAAACTCCACCAGCGATACCAACAGCAGCTCCAGGAACTCAGCCCTGAATCCCTTCATATTATCTGGTAGTCTATACCATACATTTTGGTCCTGTCTCAGTTTTGCACTGGACATGGCCAAGCTTCTCCAAGGTGGGACAGCTCATGCATTGCAGATTGGATGAATAAAAAATCAAAGCCACTCCCCCTTCCTCCCCCGTCGTAATTCTGCACAAGGCTCGGCTTGTGGATTACGAAGAACCCTGGTGGAACCAGATGTGTATCTCACAGAGGGTAATTTCAGATGTAACGGGCCCAGAGGACCGCCATGCTGAATCATGGACCGGAATCCATTTCAGTTCCCGGTCAGGAATCAGTCCGGCCATCCTTTAGATGGGCCAGCCTGATTCTCACCGGGGATTGGGGAGGGGGCTGTGCAGCGCAACGTGCGGCCGCACAGTCCCACCCCCCAGTGCACCACCGGCCACCCGCTCTCCGGTAGATGGGCAGGCGCAGCAGCCAATCCGGCCACTGAGCCTGATCCCGTATCACATTCTGGGCCATGATCTGGGATGGGCCAATGTAACAGATGTTAGTTTTGGCTCATCCCGGATCGTGGCCAATCTAACTGTGGTCAGTTTGATCTCCGCTAGTGATTCACTTTAGTGAACATCTGGCAGGGAGCAAACAGACGTTACAGGACTCATGGCCACCACAGGGGATTCACTGTGGTTGACCGTGGTCTCGTTACATCTGAAATTACCCAGAGTGTCAGCTTTATTCACCACAGACCTGGCTGGCATCAACCCTCCAGATCCTCATTCAGGAGGACTCTAGACTGCCTATTCCCCCATGGCCATTTGAGATACTCACAATGGGCTCCACAGCAAACTGCCAAAGGCATGTAGGACAAGGCACCTTCCACCATCGCTGAGGCTTTTATTTCCCCCTCACCCCCTTGGTCATCATCCTGGTGGATATCTTAAAACCTGTCCAGCTCAGTTACCTCACCCATTTCATATGTATTCCCTCCTTGTGGAGTCATACTCAGGCTGGAGGCTCTTCCTCTCCTGCTGAGGTTCTACCCACACAACATGTAGATCATTCTCACTGTCCACACATGCCCAAAGACAACCATACACACTATTCACTTACTGAACACAAGAGTGCCCTCTCACTTCCCTCTTAAACATACAGGAAACAATCACCCTTCGCACTAACCGTGATGGGGATTTGGTGCCGCCCCCCCACCCCTAGGAGGAAGAGGTAAGGATAGGTGGTGGCTGCCTATTTGCCGCATGAGTAGGGAGGGGGGGCAGAGCGGTTGCCCAGCAACCGAGACTGGGCACTCGGAACTCTCGCGATGCGGGATTCCCGGGTGCCATTTTAGGTTCACTGCTCGCCCGCCTAAGTTTGGGTCGCAGCGGCAAGCAGGGAAGACATGCATCCACCCACTCGCACCCTTTTGGCAGCTGTCCGAGTTAACACTGGTCTCCAATTAGGACCGGAAAAGAATTTTCCCTAAGCTTGATTGGCAAACTAAAGGCAAGGGCTTTTTTGCCTTTCCCGGAGACTTTGCTTATTCGACCAACAGGCAGCATGACATTTAGCTGGGGGTAGGCCTGCAATTGTCGCACTCTTTAGCGGTGGGCTAAGCTAGGGGAGTTTCAAAAAGGTTGACAGTTAGAATGTAGGCTGAACAGAAACATCTCCTTAAGAGATGGGTAAGGACATACATAGCTGCACAGTGTGGCCCACTGTATGGCCATCCCAGGGGTGAGAGGTGAACGGCTGGACCAGCTGGGTGGACAAGGTGCCAAGCAGTGGACAACGGTGTCTCACCCTTGTTTCAGCCCTCAGAAAGGGGCATAGGCACGAACAACCCGCCCCGGCCTGGGGAAACCCGGGGATCACGACAGGGGGTAAGTTAACTTTGGGAAGTTAGGACACAGGAGGGTTGCACTCGGGCTTAACTTGAGAACATCTGGAGCCATTAGACAGGTGACAAGGGACAATCACCTGTCTTGGACAGGGACCTCCTGGTTGTTGAAAAACAGTTAAGAAAGAAGTAGGACCACAATTCAAAGGGGAAAGTGGGGAGGAGCTACCCCTTCCCCGTTTGGGATTTATAATTTAACCAATAAAGAGTGTGGCCATTCCATCCCACAAACTGTGTCCTCGTCTTCTTCCAGGGTGCATCAACAAAGGATAAACACTCACCACCAAAGATGGTCCACTATCCACTGGTGAGAGTACAAGGAACGAGGGGTTTAAAATAAATAAAACTCTTTTTTTTGCCAATGGTACACCTTAACAGAGGTCAACAGGGATTGAAACATTGTGACCATGGCCACAAATGACCCCAGGAATGGCCAGCACCTTTAGGTGTCGCCCTTTTGGCTGGTGCCTAAAGGCTACTTCCTCCAAGCACCCTAGACTGATGTAGTTTGGAACTTTGCACCTAGGAAAAAGGGAGGAGGGAAGAGCAGGTGGTCAGGACTATCCCTCAGTCATAAGAAGCACACAGTCTCATAAATGAAACAACAGCAATCCTCTCCTAGCCACCAAAACCTGGCAACACAAATCAGTACAAATCCTGTGTAACCAACAGTAAAAAACAACACCCCCACCCCCTTCCCTCCTTTGTTGCTGCTCCCCTGAGAGGAAGGATCAGAACTGAGGTGTGGCCGCACAGAGAAGGGAACGAGGAGGGATGAGCACGGCTGCAGACGGGGTTGCCAAGCAACCCCTGCCTGTGACATGAATTAAGCCTCCCATTGTAAGGCTTTACCAGCACCATGTTAGGCTCCCACAGCTCCCTCCACAGTCATGAATAGGCAGGGGAGCTGGTTGGTCATACAAGCACCCACCCACCCTATATAGCAGCACTGTGAGCATAAGCCGGTCACCAGTTGGGGCTAGGAAGGAATTTTTACAGAGATGTCTGATTGACATCTGAGAACTCTAGTTTTTTCCTTCCTCACAGTGTCAGCAAGAAATTGGATTGAATCTTGGGGCTTTATACCTGGGTGGTTAACACTGCATTTGTTGCACTCTTGTGGGGGTCCAGCTGATAGTTTGAGGTTTGTTAAGATATTTCAAGCACATAGAACTGGAGCAAGGGTTGGGTGCGGCCAGCGTCAGAATATGTCCCAGGGAGTGGAGGGTTTTGCAAAGACATCTGAGGACAGATGTGGTACCAGGGAGTCTGGGGGCCCCTTATCCTTGCTTCCAGATCCCATTGGTGGACCCTGCAGATACCTTCCCTGTGAGGGATGAAGGGGGAGATGAATTGATAGGGTAGGTTTAACAGATGGTTTGAAATCTGGGCATAGATCAGGTTACCCTCTCAAACCCAGTTAATTTGGTTTTATACTGAACCCAATTCTTTTGTGGGGGGGGATGTTACCCGCCAACTGTTTGAGTTAGCAATAAAGAGTGTGGCCTTTAAAAAAAGCATTTATTTATTTATTTAATTAACAGATTTTACCCTGCCCCTCCTGCTTCAGGCAGCTCGAGGCGGCTAACAACATAAAATAAGTAAAACATACAAAACTAAAAACAATACATTAAAAGAAAGCATTAAAACAATAAATCCCCCCCACCCTAACCCACTCCCCCCATCCTACACCCCCTCCCTCACCAAACATCTGGCGGAACAACCAGGTCTTACTCATATGCCAGAAGGAAGGGAGATCTGGGGACATCCAGGCCTCCGCTGGGAGGGAGCTCCACAGCCTAGGTGAGACCACCAAAAATGCCCTCTCCATATAGGCCCCTTGGGCCACACGGGGGACCTCGAGAAGGGTGCTCCCGGCAGACCTCAGGGCTCACTGTAGAGCACAGGGACTGAGGTGATCTCGCAGGTAAGTCAGGCCAAGACCATGTAGGGCTTTATAGGTCAACACCAACACCTTGAATTGGGCCCCAAAGACTATAGGCAGCCAGTGCAGAGCTCAGAGCACCGGTGTAATGTGTGGGGCCCAACCACATGGTGGGCACCACACGGTGGCCCAACCCCATAAGGAGACAGGCCGCCGCATTCTGCACTAGCTGCAGAACCATCACCATGGGTAGCCCCACGTAGAGCATGTTACAATAGTCCAATATCAAGGTAATGAAAGCATGGATGATAGTGGCCAAGTCATTGTCTGAAACATACAGCTGAAGTTGATGCACCAGATGTAATTAGTGGAATGCACTCCTCGCCACTGCCCCCACCTGGAGATCCATAAGGAGCTGTGGGTCGAGGAGCATGCCCAGACTGCGAACCTGGGGAACCAGTGGAGGGGAAATCCCGTCAATGACGGGGGCCACCACATCCACTGCCTTATCCACCTTCATCACCTCCATCTTATTGGATTCAGCTTCAGTTGGCTCACCCTCATCCAGTCCCTCACAGTTGCCAAACACCGGGTAGTGTTTTAAACCCAAACTTGTGTCCTTGTCTCCTTCTGGGATGTGGTGACAAATACAGACTTGCTAACAAAACAAGGAAACAAACAAATCACTTTGGTTTTAATGTTATATTAATGTGCTATGGTAATTTAGTTACTCATAAATGATATTCTTAAAATGGCTAAAAGGACTGAATTTGTAAGACTGTTGTAAAGATTTTGCAGTGGATACATATTGTTTGACACTCAATACCTACCAGAAGTAGACTGTTACTTCAAGTATGAAATACTGTATATGCTTCCACAGTCATGTTAGCTGAGATTGTAAAACTCCAGGTTTAACACATCATTTGAAATGTATCATGACTACTATTCTATTTCAAACTTCTATAGGAAGGAGAACCAGTGTGACATTTAGAATTCAGTGAGATGAAAGGTTTAGACAGATGTCTGGCAAATGTTAGGGGCACTACTAGGCATAAAGCCCTCTCCTAAAAATGCTGCACATGTATTTGCAGCCTCTAAAAGATTCTGGTCCCCTCATGATCCTTTTGGACATCAAAGAGAACATAGCTCTCCTGTCTCATTTATACTTCCATAGGTTCTTAACAGAAATATTAGAGTCCCAGTGGAACTCACCTCTCCTGTTAGAAGAATATCATTATAAAGACAGATTTTGCAGCATGAATAGATAATGAGATCAGCAGGGGTGTAGCAAGGTTGAGAAAGGCCTGGGCTCAAGCCTTAGTTATGGGTCCCTCATGTGCGCACTCTGAAAACCCAAAGTGGGTGGGGCTTAAGGGAGGGCGGGGCTTAAGGGAGGGGGAAGGCCTGCCCATCCCTGGGATCCGTCTCAGCACCATGCGGAACCTTATGACTGGCAGAGCTCTAGGGAGGGGCTTGTCCATTGTAGGCGGAGCCTCCAAAAATCCAGCAACAAAGAGTTTTCAGCATTAAGATGTGATGGGTAGAACATTAGTTTACACTGGGAACTCCTTGCTGCTGAGTAAAACCCTACCACTTGGAGACTGAGAGAACCCTCCTACTAGCATCTCATCCAGTAAGTGGATGGGACTCCAGTAGGACAACTCGCTCTCTCTCCATCAGTGGTAGTGCCATAGCAGAATAAAA
>QEPC01008046.1:2121121-2144719 GCA_003113815.1 Sphenodon punctatus | reverse complement strand
GTCCAGCTTTGTGGGGGGAGTTTCAGGAAGTGATGCCAGTCGATGCGGCGGATGTCTTGGGGTCTGTGAGGGCCACTTGTTGCGAACTTGATCCATGCCCGTCCTGGCTGGTGAAAGCCTCCAGGGAGACGTTGGGGACGGTGCTGGCGAGGGTAGTGAATTTGTCTTTGCAGCAGGGGAGGCTGTGGCCCAGTCTCAAGGAGGCTGTGGTGTGCCCCCTGCTGAAGAAACCATCTTTGGATGTGGATGCCCTCACCAGTTACCGACCTGTCTCTAACCTTCCCTTTTTAGGGAAGGTTATTGAGCGGGCGGTGGTAATCCAGCTCCAGGCGCATCTAGACAGCATCGGTTTCCTAGACCCATTTCAATCTGGGTTCCGGCCCGGCTATGGCACCGAGATGGCGTTGGTGGCCTTGGTCAATGATCTCCACCGGGAAATGGATGCAGGATATTCAACATTTCTCATCCTGCTAGATCTCTCAGTCGCTTTTGACACCGTGGACCATGGACTGCTGTTGAGACGGTTGCATGACCTGGGGGGTCTGGATGGGACTGTTCTTGAATGCTTCCGTTCATTCCTCTCGGGGAGAAGCCAGCGGGTGGTGCTGGGGGAGGAGACATCTTGCCCCCGCGCCTTATCCTGCGGCGCTCCGCAGGGTTCCATTCTGTCTCCATTATTATTTAATGTATATATGCAGCCCCTGGGGGAGGTCATGAGAGGGTTCGGGGTGCGTTGTCATCAATATGCTGATGATACTCAGCTGTACCTCTCTTTTTCAATGGACCCAGACCCTGCTATCTCGGTGCTTTCTCAGTGTTTGAAGGCCGTGGTGGAATGGATGTGGCAGAGCAGACTGAAGCTCAACCCCGATAAGACGGAGGTGATGTTGGTGGGGAGAGCGAGGGAGGTGTCGGCCCCCCTTGTTGGGGGGGTTCACCCTCCCATAGCTCAACAGGTCCGGAGTCTGGGGGTGGTGCTGGACGCGGATCTCCGCCTGGAGCGGCAGGTGGAGGTAGTCGCAAAGGCTGACTTTCGCCAGCTGCATCTGGTGTGGAGGCTGCGTCCGTTCGTCTCCCGCCCGGACCTGTCCTCCCTCATCCATGCCTTCGTCACCTCGAGGCTGGACTACTGCAACACGCTCTACGTGGGGCTTCCCTTGTGCCTGGTTCAGAGGCTTCAGCTAGTGCAGAATGTGGCGGCTCATCTCCTTTCGGGGACGGGTCGTCGGGAGCACATAACACCTGTGCTCCGAGTCTGCCGGGAGTGCCTTCTTGGAGGTCCCCCGTGTTAAGCGGGGGGCCACAATGGAGAGGGCATTCTTGGTGGCCGGGCCGCATCTTTGGAACTCCATACCCGAGGAAGCTCGCCTGTCCCCAAGTCTTTTGATATTCCGGCGAAGGTGTAAAACCTGGCTGTTCGCCCAGGCCTTTGGGGAGGTGGGAGGTTTAGTGAATTTTTTATCACCCTTACCCTATTCATTTTTTAATGTATCCCGGGCCCTGTTCTGAATAATTGAGATTGTATTTTTATATGTTTTAATTTGTTTTATATTGTGTTTTTATTGTTGGAAGCCGCCCTGAGCTGTGTTCAGGAGGGGCGGGGTATAAATCGAATAAATAAATAAATAAAATTAAATTACATTGTGCAGTAAACGTGGGGGCATTAAATAAACTTGTTAGGGAAATCTGGATAGTTAAATTCTATCAAAAGCTATCTGAGAACAAGATAGAGACATGGGGTACTCACAGCTGTGACCGCACCACCGCCATCCTGCCTTGAGGGGCTGGGGAGCACTACTTCCAGTCAATGTAGCTCAGGCAACAGGAACAGAAATCTCCACCACCTGTCCTGACTGGGGGTGGGGAGTGCGTGCGGCCAGCTGGATCCATCTCGGTGCTGTGGCTGGGACCCCACCACTCCCGCCATGGCAACCCCCCACGCTGGGACAAGTCAGGGCTGGGAATACATGTTTATGCCTGATTTTCCTGCTCTCACCCACCTGGGCACGGACCGTCGGGTCGCTTTGTTCCAGACCCACATTTCCAGCCCAGATGCCACGACGGATGGGATTTCTTCCAGGCCCACAATCTTATTATGTCTTTATCTAACACTTTATGTTATTAATATTCCTTTTCCTCTCCCCGTTATGAAAACATAGATGCTTGAAAGGCGATTTTATATGCGAATAAAGTAAATGTAAAAAGTCAGATGCTCCTACTTGGTTTAACGGGATGGTCTCAGGGATTATAATCTGGAAGCACATAAACCATCAGATAATTCTGTATTTAGAAATTCTTGCTGGCACATTTATGCTGCACGGTGATCTCCTGGTCCTCTATGAATGAAGCTCTGTGTGACATGTGCCCTGCTCTGGAACCTGGGGGGGTAGGGTTACCATACCTCCTCTTTAAAAGCGGACACTTATGAAAAATACATAATACATGGCTGCATTGGTTCCAGTGCAGCCCTGCAACATGTATTTTTCATAAGTGTCAGCTTTTAAAGGGGAGGTAGGGTAACCCTGGGGAGGGGGAGGCCCCAGGTGCAGCAGTGGACGCTATTGGGGCAATTCTTGCAGCTGATGGATGTTGCAACAGAACTCCCTATGTGGGGGGGGGGTCTCCAGCCTAGGCAGAAGCAGCAGAGCAAGAAAAAGCAGGGTTGGGATCCACAAGCCAACCTTGGCTATGATGTGCTCTGCACTCTGCTGATTATGTCTGGGCTGAAGGTTCAAGATTCAAAGGATCCTGGCCTGAGCTGACCTCACTGTTCCTCTGCAGCAGCCAGATCAGGCTGGATCCTGATTCCTGAAGTCAAGCAAAACCCCTCAGCCTGGAAAGCAAGTAAGATGCTGTTCACCAGGCTGACACTGCAGCCTGCTGCTTTTGTTGTGCTGTTTCTTGCATTGTGAGCTTTCCTTGCAATGCCGCTGACTCTCCCGCCCCCACTTTGGTCAGCTTGGGCTCAGTTGGTGGTAAGTTTCTTTGGGGCCACTCCTGGGGGAGCTGCTTTTCCCTTTTGTTTTCTAAGTTAAAAATTTCCCAACTCAAAGGGCTACAGCCTGCTCCTTCCCAGCGGGAGCTGGGAAGCAGAAGTCATGGGACCAGCCCGTGGGCCGACTGAGACACCTGGGGTCTAGAAGATCTGTGGGAACAGGGTGAGACCGGTGTATAGGAGCCAGGTGCATCCGAAATTTCCCCTCCCGCAAGATGACCAAGTCCCATTCTGAAAGGGAGCAGAGATGAAGCCATGCACACAATGAAAGGGGACAGATCCATGATCTCTGGATCCTCCTTTCCCCAAGTGCACTGCTTAAGTTCCATGTCTGCCCCCAACTTGATGGCCCTTGGAGATGTATTAATTTTCAAATTGGCCCCTGGGAGGAAAAAGTTTCACTTCCACTGACCTATGCCATGGATCCTTCCCCAATCCTTGCTTGAACTCATCTCCACTCCCTTCTCCCCAAGTTTACTGTTTCAAGGCTTGGGGTAGAGACTGGATCCAGGAGTCAGATCCAGAAGTTGGAAAAGAATTAAATACAACTAACTGGCCAGATTTGGCCCACAGGCTGTGGGTGGGTGCGTGGAGGTTTCTCAGCCCTGCTTTAGACATGAAACTCGCTTATATATATAGAATTTAGAAGTTAGAGGCTGACTTATCCAACTCATCACTTCTCATTTACAACTAGTGCAGTTTTAAGATTTGAGCCAAAGGTCTCTGAAATGCATAGGAGTCCTTCCTTTGACTCTGGTGGAACTTGGATCAGTTCCCTAATGCACTTTCTTAAAAAACAAACAAAAACACGCACACTTGGCCATTGGGGAAGGTAGGTTTCATGTGGGAGTGGGGTTCCCACATGTCAAGAAGAAGAGTGGGGAAAGAGAGCAGGTTTTCCCCTTTTATTTGGACAACAAGGGATGGAGAGAGAAAAGGGGAAGGGGAACATGAGGAAAGACAGAGATGCATTCAAGAATTTGATGTGTTATGTTTAGTTAGGGGATATCTGGATCTTTATTTTTCTAAAATTGTTCTCTGTTATTTCAGGCATTAGTGGTTGGTCTCACTCTCTGCTTATTGCTATTGGTGGGATTTTTCTATATGGATGGTTGAGGTGTTATTGCAGGTCCTGCAGTGGTGTGGGTGGCTGGACTAGATGACCCTTGATGTACCTTTCAGCTCTGTGACTCTGTGGGAGGTGGGGGATCCTGAAGGGTGTGGCAGAAGCATAAAGGAGCCCTTTACTCCCAGCCTCCACAGTCAGCAAGCTCATCCCCTGATTGACTTGACTAATAGCAATTCATGGACCTCTCCTCTAAGAACTTATCGAATCCTTCCATAGTTACGCAATTGGCTTTCACAACATCCCCTGGCAATGAGTTCCATAAGTTACTACTTCATTGAGGTTCAACTAAATGACTCTTGAAATCCATTCCAGCCCTAAAATTCGATGAACGAGTGAAAAACTGCTTCCTTTGGTTTGCCTTAAATCTGCCTCATTCCTCTGAGCTCATTCTTTAGGGCTTGAGAGAAGGGTACTTGATTCAGCGGCCAGATCCAGGAATCTGCTCCTCTGCCAAACAGAAGACCCATCCCACTGACTTTATCTCTAAAAGTCTAAGTAAAGTGACCATCCAGTAAGAATAAGGTATGGTAACATTTTTCTCCCAGGAATTATTATTTGTTTCAATTAATTACTTCAATTTGGTCCTATTGAAAAAGTCATGTTTTTCAGTTTTGAATTTTTTGCCCTTTTAAGTTCCAATTACTCATGCAAGTCCACTAGGAACAATTAATCAGAGAGAGAAGGGACAAGAGTCCCTATGAATTTCAATGGTCTTTATAATGGAACTGCATCTGGGAGCTTGTATTTATACTAACAATGGCAAGAAAATATAATCTGTCATACCCAGGACAATAGTGAGGGGGTGCTATGTGTGGAAAACTAAGGGCTAAGTGGTGGGCGTGATAGGGTGTGTGTTTGCAGGTACGAGGGCAAATTATGCAAATAAATATGCAAATTAGGCATTGCACCAAGACTTCACATATTGCCTTGCAAACCTGGAGGCAGCCCTGAAAGAAACGTTTTAGGAAAATGAACATTCTACTTCCTCCACTGCACTCACATTTTACCAGCACAGAGCTTGACTGGCAAAGTGGTAAATCTAGTCCAAACCTTCTAGATTAGTGTTGAAATGACAGATATTATTTGCATCTTTGGACCTCTAAATAGCTGAATAACTATCCATGGCAGGAATGAATATCTACATACATAATTCGGGTCACATACTCTGATTCCACACACCCCACCACCTTTTAATAGTCATTTTGGTCAACTGAACATCCAAAACAAAATAACTTCAGGGGAGTGGGGGAGAGGAGAGGGGAGCGACTTGTAAAACTGAACCGAATAGCTGAATTAAGGGGGTACAGATAATATTTTGTAAACATCTCATTGGACCTGAATTAAAGCTGGTGAATTTGTCAGATATGGCATTCACTATGAAAATTTGTGTCACTTCTTTTGAAGATCATTGTGCAGAATAAAGGTATTATATAAGTTTTGGTTCATGTGATTTCTTAGTTTATCTAAGGTGCTGTAGACCCTCATCTTGGAGGGTTCTGAAAGGCTCCTGTATAACACATTAGCTCATTTGTCTTATTTTCGTTGTGTGTCTAAGCTATAGAGCGGGGTGGGGAACCTCAATTTGGCCCCTGGCAAGTTTTTGTGTGACTCCTTTCATGAGACAGATCCATGGCTCAGATCCATGATATGGACCCACCTTTTCTTGAGTGCACCCCTTAAACATCCGCACCCCACAACTTCTATGTGGGCCCTCGGAGCTTGTGCAAATTTTCAAAGCAGCCCCTGGGAGAAAAAAGGTTCTCCACCCCTGCTCTAGAGAATGTGCAGCTATTACAGCCTCTAGCCAAAAAAGCAAAATTCTTTGGGTCAAGCTGTAAAGGTATTTACTTCCAGTTCTAGAGGCTTCCAGTCAGAATCACAGTGGACTTGCCCCTCCGTCACCATCCTCCCTCTTGTCCCACCCTTCCCTCCTTCCTCCCCACCCCCACAGCATCCTTACTGCAGAAAACAGTCAACTTACACTGACTCACACTAGCCCCCCAGACTCCCTGGCCCGACACATCTTCCCTGCCCCCACCCAGCCTTTACACAGACCCCCCCCCCACCCAGTCTTACTGCCCCCAAACAGACACCCAGATCACCCCACCCAGCCTTCCGAACCCCATGTTCGCCTCCTGGCAAATCTAAGGAAGCCGTTTTTCACTCAATCATCGAATTTTAGGGCTGGAATTGATTTCAAAGGTCACCTAGTCCAACCTCAACGAAGTAACTTATGGAACTCAGGCCAGGGGATGTTGCGAAAGCCAATTACATAACTATGGAAGGTTTAGATCAGTTCTTAGAGGACGGGTCCATGAATGGCTATTAGTCAAGACAATCAGGGGATGAGATCTCTGACTGTGGTGGACCGCCTCACCCTCGTGCCCTGGATCAGCCCCTGCAGTCAGCCGGGGGTGCCTTCTTGGAGGTCCCCCGGGTATCCCGGGGGGATGATGTTTGAGAGGGCGTTCTCGGTGGCTGTACCTCGGTTGTGGAACTCCCTCCCGATGGAGGTCCGCTTCTCTCCGTAATTTCCCTCCTTCTGTAGACAATGTAAGATCTGGCTGTTTTGCCAGGCATTTGGTGAGGGGGACGGGTAGTGGGTGTAGGGGGGTTTCTTTTTTGGAAGGGGCTGGGGGGTATTGGGTTATTCGAGCCTCTCATATATTTTAATAGTTTTATTGTATCTTTTGTATTTTTATACTATATTTTTATTCTTTCTTGTACGCCACCTTGAGCTGCCGTTGGGCAGGAGGGGGCAAGTTATAAATTTTGAGCCCCCCACAACCCTATATCTCCTCCCCCCCCTCAAACCAGACCGAAGACCAGGGCACAACTGCTCCGAGATTTCCCTGCTGCTCTCAAACGCCTCCTGGGGCTGACACAGACCACCACTGCTCCCCCCCTTTGCTCTGTGTTGTCTTTCCTCTGCTGCACTGCCTGCCTTGTCCTGCCACTGTTGGTGCTTGTTCTGTCCCGCATGCTGCAGTAATTTCTGCTTCCAGCACTTCTGCCCTGTCTCTGCCCAACTGCACCATAAACTGGACAGAAGGGATTTGTGTCTTCCACCACTGGCGTGGGCCTCGGGATGAATGTGTAGGTCTATCAGGATGAAGGGAAAGGGGAGGGGACAAAGGGTAGACGTGGACAGGGTAAGAGTGTAGGGTGGTCGAAGACTCACCCTAGCTTGCTCAAGGGGGTGGCAATCTCTCTCTGGTAATAGTGGGGCTCCCGGAATTCCCCTCAGGATAGTGGGTGGGCTTTCCTTGCAACTTACAAGGCAACCCTTATCATCATAGGGGTAGAGAGAGATAATACCAACCAGGGAGGGGAAAGGAGGGGGGAGGGTCAGCCTTACAAAACAGGCGTATCAATGCGGTCTGGGGTCTGGGGAGCCCAGTATCCAAGGTGTGGCACACGGTGAGGGAGGGGTGAGAAAGTGCAGGAACAAGGGGACGCAGGGCCAGGGGTGCGAGGGGGCTACAACAGAATAAAGGTACGGGGAAGGGGAGTGGGGGGTTTCCCAGGGACAGGAGGGGGAAGAGAGGTTCGCAGGCACAACTGAAGGAAATCGGAGGTTGAGGACACGGGGCTATTCTAAGGAGGAACTAGGGGGGAAGACAACCGGAGGTGCTAGGAATACAGTCAACAACACGTAATGCAGGCTTCACAGGAAGGCAGGAGCACAAAGGGAGAACAAACACAAGACACCAAACAAGTCACCAATCAACAGTCAACAATTTAGCTTTCAGCAGGTTCAAAGGCAAGGGGGCCAGCTTCTCTCGCGATTACCGGCGGGGAGCTAATGCCCCGCTGGTGCTTTTATAGGCCTTCATTATTGAGCCCCTGGAAGCCCCGCCACCTGCGACATGCGTCGTGCTGCTATGCGTGCGCTACGTCGGGACGGGGCTGGTACGTCTGCTTGCGATGCATCCCCCTGCAGCGGGGACAGCGCTGGCGGCGCTGTGTCTTGCAGCAGGGGCGGAGCCATGTTCCTTTTTAGGGGAGGCTCTTCCTGCATTTCCCCTAGGATCCTTCTTGCGCCCCTCATCACCCCCCGAGTCTGGCCGTGCAGCGTGACAGAATGTCCCCCCATTCCTATGGTTGCTACACCTTGGTTTGAATTCCCTGCGTCATCCAAGAGAGAGAGCGTCACACGCAATTGCCCTTGTCACCTACTGATGCCAATGAAAAGTTTAAATTGTCTTCTTTCTCAAAAGATTGAACAACAGGGTGTCATCTCTACATGTACCTCCAGAAAGGCACCTCTGGCAGACCGAAGGAGCCGCTCTGGGGTGTGGAGGGTGAGGCGGTCCCTGAGTTATGAGGGGCCCAGACCGTGAAGGGCCTTGTATATTAACACCAATACCTTGAACCTGGCTCGGCACGCTATCGGCAGCCAGTGCAGGGTCTGGAGCACCGGTGTTATATGCTCCTGACGGCCCATCCCTGACATGAGGCGAGCCGCCGTATTCTGCACTAGCTGCAGCCTCCGAACCAGGAACAAGGGCAGCCCCACGTAGAGCGCATTGCAGTAGTCCAGCCTCGCGGTGACGAAGGCATGAATGAGGGAGGCCAGGTCCAGGCCGGAGACAAACGGACACAGCCTCCGCACCAGATACAGCTGACGGAAGGCGGCCTTTGCAACTGCCTCCACTTGCTGCTCCAGGCGGAGGTCTGCATCCAAAATCACCCCCAGACTCAGAACCTGCCGAGCTATGGGAGGGCGAACCCCCACAACCGGGGGGGGGGGCACACCTCCCTCGCTCTCCCCACCACCATCACCTCCGTCTTATAGGGGTTGAGCTTCAGTCTGCTCTGCCACATCCACTCCGCCACGGCCTCAAAATACTGGGAAAGCAACGAGACTGCAGGGTCTGGGTCGGCTGAAAAAGAGAGGTACAGCTGAGTATCATCAGCATATTGGTGACATCGCACCCCAAACCCTGTCACCACCTGCCCCAAGGACTGCATAAATACATTAAACAGCAATGGAGACAGAATAGAACCCTGTGGAACGCCGCAGGATAAGGTGCGGGGGACAGATGTCTCTGCTCCCAGTACCACTCGCTGGCTTCTCCTTGAGAGGAATGAGCGGAACCATTCAAGAACAGTCCCGTCCAGACCCCCCAGGTCACGCAGCCATCTCAACAGCAGCCCATGGTCCATGATATCCAAATAATCTGAGAGATCTAGCAGGATGAGAAAGGTTGAACATCCTGCATCCATCTCCCGGCGGAGATCGTCGACCAAGGCCACCAACGCCATCTCGGTGCCATAGTCGGGGCGGAACCCAGATTGAAAAGGGTCCATGAAACCAATGCTATCTAGATGCACCTGGAGCTGGGTCACCACCACCCACTCATTAACCTTCCTTAAAAAGGGAAGGTTAGAGACAGGACAGTAGCTGGCGAGTGCGCCCACGTCCAATGATGGTTTTTTCAGCAGGGGGCGCACCACAGCCTCCTTGAGACTAGGCGACAACCTCCCCTGCTACAAGGACGCATTGATCACCCACACCATCCCCATCCCCAACGTCTCCCTGGAGGCTTTCACCAACCAGGACAGGCACGGATCGAGTTCACAACTGGTGGCTTGCACAGACCCCAGGACCTCCACTGCATTGGCTGGCGTCACTTCCTGAAACTCCCACACAAAGTTGGACCAGACGGGGGCCTCCGTCCCCTCGTGCTCTCCGACTACTGCCCCTAATCCAGCATCAAGAAATGTTCAAGTGTGGTTAAACATTTAACCACACTTGAACAGTAGGCATCATGTCTGAAAACATCCAAAATTAATGTCTGGTTAATCGACTGAATTTCAGTGCAGGCTGATGGCCTGTCAGTTTCACTCCTGATTTGCAGACTTGCCAAGCTTTCTCAATTTCACTCCAATGCCATGGATGACTTGCTGGGCTTTGTTAATTTCATTATTGAGTCACAAACCTGCTGGTCTGAACAGAGGGATAGCTCCAGTGTTGCTCCCAATGGGCTCCCCCTGTTTCATTTATTAGATTTCATATGGTGGCAGCATATACACAGAACAGCATGAATGTTTGTTCATGCTAGCTGCAGTTAAGCCTGAAATGAACAATCATAGTGAATACTGTTTCTATTGGAAATGGTTAATTTACCTTCACTCTTGTGTCAAGGAAACTTACTGACCTTTCACCATTTTTTGCTAGTTCCTGTTTGGGAATCGTAATTGTTCGGTACTTCCATTAGTCCTAGTCTTATCAGTGTGTTCCCCTAACACAAATGAACTGTACTTCTCACAGTATGGTTTATACTGGCTAAGTGATGTAAGATTGATGGAAAGTGACATAAATTGACGGAAAATGCCGCAAATTGATGAAAATACTGGAAACTGACAGAAACTGATGAAAAATGATGGAAATTAGGAAACACCAATCTCAACAATAGCAGAAGCATATAATCAATGAATAGTGAGGAAATACTGACAGTCACAAACATTCCCAAAAGGTAGGTATTTACAGAAAATACGGGAACACTTGATCTTGCCTCTGCATTAGTTACAGCAAGTACCACAGAATTGATTTCCCTCGTGGTTAACTTAACTTGTAGATACACAAACAGCTTAAAGGCTGCAGTTTTAGGTTAAAATAAGGCAAGATATTCAGTTTGAACTGGCAAAACAGTATACTTTCTGCCCCGAGTTGCCTGAGGCAAGAGGGAGCAGAATATTAAATATTTATATAAATATATAAAATCTGATTTTATGTCACTTTATTTTATTTACATGATCTAAGAGTAGTTAAGTCACACTTGGATACTGTTTTCAGTGCTGAGGCTTAAAGTGCCAGAGAGAAGTAATGGCAAAGGGAACTACAAAAGCTTTCCGGAATAGCAACAGTATGATGAAAGTCTAAAACTAATTGCATTTTTGTACTTACCAAATAATCCTTCCAGTTATCAATCTGACCCTGTGACTTAGCGGCAAGAAAATCTGCAGAAGTAATGCAGCCAGTTCTTTACTTCTTGGTGACATTTCAGCCATCTCTAGATAATGGTTTTGGTGGAGTATGCCAATTCCATTCATAAACCCAGAATTCCAATTGGGAATATAGCAAAGATCACTGAACTGAAAATTTATTCTCAAGGTCAAACATGCTAGGTATTTCTTTTCATGCTTAAAAATGTAAAGCTTAGTGTACTATTCTGGAATTAATTTTAGTATTATGTTTAGTATCACCGTATGCATTGTTTGTGTGTGTGTGGAAGGCAGATAAGCTTCTAACTGTGTAACATTCTTTCTCTTTTGAATCCGTACTCCTAGCAGCTGCTGTTTGTGCTATGAAAAGGTGCCCTGATAGAGGAGATAATACTGCACATCTCAATGGATTATTTTGCATGAATATTTTTAGACAGATAGATATGAATATGCATGCACATTATAATTAAATCTCAAGGAAATAGGGTTTCATTTGAAAGTCTACATAAACTGCAACTCTAGGTCAAATATTATTTTAATCACTGTAAACATTTTCAGACACCACTTTAACTTTAATTACGAGCGCAGCCTGAAACAATGTCGTTAACACAATTACCATCTATGCTTTGCATATCTTGACCCTAAGTAATAATGGAAAGTTATCACTAGAATTTAACAGGGCTAATTAGTATTAATTGGTTTATACAGAATAGCTTAAGGAAAAACAAGAAATCCCCAAAGACAAGGAAATCCCAAATCAGAACAGTCCTCCAGGAAGGGGAAGATATAAACTTCAGTGCTCTTGGCATTTATAAATAATTTGGTTCACTATGACATAGACAATGTGACATTTGGGAACTGTACAAGGACTGTCTATGGGTAAAAACAGACACGCAGCCAGTGGGACCACTCCCCGGGCCACCCCAAGGCAGAGAACCGCAGGCGACATAGCTGGTGTCAGGTTGGGGGCACTGAAATGACGTGCCCATGACTGGGGAGTTGTTGCATGGCCTAGGTAAGGTTGGAAGCAAAACAAATGTATGGGCGGCCAGACTTGCCTGCATAGTGCTCTCAGCGCCCAATTCCACCATGACGGACAGCCATGGCAGCTCCCAGCCTGGAGTGCAGAGCAGCCCACTGTGCCCTGCATTGGCCTGCTGTGGCCTAGTCGGGCAGTCTAGAGCCCAGGCGATGACATTGTAGATTTCCCAAGGTCACAGCCCCGGCTAGCCACCAACACAGTCCAAATACAGAGAGAACAAGGGGGATAGGGGCTTGAGAGCCTGGGTCAAATCTGATGGTGCTTGCACACACATGCAGGCAGGTTCCGGGATAAAGTGGGTCATAGCAGGCTAAAGTCATGTCTGTTTGCACCCGATGTCACAATGTAGACAAGGAAAATTTATTTACTTATTTATTTTATTTGACACTTTGCCTCGAAACTGTTCTGTGTTGAATACTGGGGATGCTAGCCCCCGAACATACTATGGTAATTCCCCGTAAAGTCATATTCATATCTATTTCTAGTGTGATTTGTCCAGCCAAAGAAATCATGCAAACAATGGGGAAAGGGCCAAAATCAGTGTAAGTCAATGAGGTTGCACAATCATGTAAGTTCCAAAGAGTTCCTCTATTAAGAACTCTGTGGATAGAACTGTAGAAGATCTTGCATAAATATTCAATCAATATTGGATGGAATTCAGTTTGCAACTCTTCTGTCAGTTGCAACTCTTGTATGGATTAAGTCAGCAAGTGTAAACATATCTGAAAGTCCGCCTCCTCCCTGTCGGGAGTTATGAACCGAGTGAGTTCCATAACTGTGTGGGGCAGCTACTGAGAACGTCTTCTCTGTGTGCCCTTGTGGTAAAAACGTCATGGGCAGTTAGTACCCACAAGAGAGTGCCCTTGGCCGACCTCAGAGGCCACAACAGAATCATTAAAGAAAAGAGTGGTGGCTTCAGTGGCCCTCCCTCCTCAGGGTGTGCAGTAAATCCAGTTGTCTTGTGTGGTCTTACCCATAATAAATCTACATATCCAAATCAGTGTTCAGGAGAATCTCAAAGTCCAGTCTTCAGCTTCACATATGTGCTTTGTAAAATGCCAGTGCCTTGCAAAGATCATATGCGTCTCAAGTGGTCAGATTTTTCTATCTATAATTTTATTGCCTTATGGTAGTTACTTTCTGTAGGAGCAATCAGTATTATCGGAGGAAAGGGAGTTGGACAGATCTACTTCTCATACCACCAAACTGGCACAAAGCAGCAAATTCAATCCTGTTGTCTAGATTCCAATATCTAGTTGTGGAAAAGACCCATAGAAAACTTTGGAAGTTCTCTGTTTTGATGAAGGGTCATTTATACTGAAACTATTCCCGACTAGAGCTAAAAGAGGATACCCCCAAAATGGATAACCCATTGAATTTCCAGTACCCGAATTGGCTCAAAAACCATTTTAATACCTGATTATGACCCGATTGTGTATCCGATGTCCTGAATGTCAACTTTCGGTACTATTTTTTGACATTTTTGTTGATATTTTGACTCATGACATCTTTTCCAGTTTTTCTTAAAACACTTATTTATGGGTTTTCCATCCCAGAAAATCAACTTCCCGATCTCAGACGGTCAACGTCCTGTCCCAAAAAACTATTTCATCACTTCTTTTTTAAAAATATGACTTTATTGAGTTTGACAAATTTTACAAGATGTTACAATCACCTATTCTTTTTTTCTTTTCTAGGTTCTTTAAAGGGTTTCCAGTAAGAGTCGTGATGGACTTCGGTGTGGGATCAGTTCGTTAAGTATTCTATAGACTCTTCTTTTATAGCAAATGCTCAGATAAGATCTTTAGTCCTCAGTTCTCTCCACGGCTTGCATAGTTTCCATACAAATGAACCATTTTGCTTTAAAGTCTTCAGTTTTGTCGTGGATTGTCGCTGTCATCTTTTCCATTGAGAAGACACACCAAAGGTTGTTCAACCAGTGATTTATTGTTGGTTCTGTCTCGACCATCCACAGTTGTAGCAATGACTTTAATGGCTGCCAGTATCAGTGCAACACAGGTGGGTCTGTAATACTTAGGTCTGTTTGGGGGGAAAATCACAACAGCACTATTTGTGACCTGAAGGGAATCGTAATACCTGTAACTTTGAATAATTATAAACCAAAATTTGGTCCAAAAGGGTTTTAGCCTATCACAGTCCCACCAAGTGTGTTTGTATGATCCCGGCATGCTACAACCTTTCCGACAAAGTCCTGTACCTTCCCCAACCATTTTGCATAGTCTACTTGGTGTAAGATTTTAAAAAAATTAGTTTTACTTGTGGTTGTGGTTCCCTTAGTTTCATAGGGTGTGAGCAGCTGTACATATGTTCTATCAGGTCTGACCTTTGCTTTTCCTCAAATGTCTGTGACAAAGTTCTTTCCCACTTTTCTATGTAAGCCAGGGCTTTTTGGTACCATTCCACTTGGAATTCTCTATGGATTTTAGCCATAAACCCTTTATTAGGGGTGCGTACCAGACCCCCATGTCATTTTTGTTATCATTTTTGTTATTCAAAATGTCATTTTTGTTGTTATTAACAACAATGTTGTTATCGTTATCATTATCGTTTCAAACAAAGATTTTATTTTGGGTATTGGTATCCTTGTCGATTCCCGTGCACAACTAATATCTATCTAAATCTAAGGGAGACAGGGGAAGGGAAAAGGAAAACTATCTATTATCTTATCAGCTCTCTATATAACTATTCTAATCTATATATATATATCTAATCTATACTACCTATCTATATACAATGTATTGGGAGGAGAAGGGCAGGGAAAGGAAGGAGGTAAAATGTAGGGTATGAGGAAGAAAAGGTATTGGTGGGAATACAATAATGACTAGGGAGGATTTTTTGTGTGTAAGCACCACAGTTACGTAAACGCAACCTGACAAGCGGAGCTCTCAGAACGGAGACAAAAAACCTGGCCCTCCCATTGTAAAGGGTTGCAGTGTCCTCCCCCAGAGTCTGCTGATTGGTTGTGAGAAGCAGCAGGAATTGAGCAATCCTAGAGTGTCATGAGATTACTGGGGCCTGCTTGTGCTGCTCATTGGCCAGCGATACATCCATCAGATACTGCTGAGCTGCTCATCCCTCCCAACAGAGGCACAGTTCAAGGGTTCAAACCTGTTAAGACTCCGAAATGTCTGCTCCCTCCTCCCCTCTCCACCTTTTCCCTCCAAAACCCAACTACCACAGCACTAATAATGACAACGATAATGACATTGTCATTTTCGTTTCTCGTTATAGTTTTTGGTATCGTTATCGATACCAGTATCATAATCGTTGTCATTTTCGGTATTCTCGGTTTTCACTTTCGGTATTTTCGGTTGTCATTTTCGTTATCGTTGTTGTTATTTTTGGCCAAATTTTGTTATAGTTATTGTAATAACGAAAATAACATGCACACCCCTACGAAGTTCTATCAAATAAAAGTTTTTCTATTCCCTTCTTTGGCTTAGTAAAATGGTCTATCTACTTCTTTTGGTCTAATACACTTTTTAATTGGAGGTATTGCATAGTATCTACAATGGATTGTAGAAATGTTTGTAAATCCTGAGAGGACATAAATGAGTTTTCTTTAAAAAGCTGTGGCACTTAGGTAATATCCTTGTTTTTTAGTTGTTTTTAAAATTTTGTTGCCATGCCTTCCTTGGCCATCAACACATTGTTAATTCGTGACATAGGAGAGGCAATCTTTATTATTTGGGCATTTTTCCTCACTGAGATCCAAGCCCTGAGACCAACAAATGCAAAGGGGTGTTCGGACCATACTTTTAAAATTGTACCTGCCATTATCCAACAAGATATTCTCAAAATTCTCCATCTGCAAGAGGTGTTTTTGGATTTGGATGCAGTGGGTACCTAACGGGGGGTTACTCCAAGGATTAATTGCCTTAAGGACTGCCACCTTGTGGTATAGTGCTACATTAGGTAGATTTACTCCCCCTATTTCTTTGGGTCTTTGGAGTGTTTTAATATTAACTCTGGTTTTTTTTGCTTTTCCAGATGAATGTTGACATTATCTGGTTATATCGTTTGAAAAATTTCTTTGGAGGTCTGATAGGTAAGGAAATTAATTTATACAAAACTTTCGGGAGTAGTACCATTTTGTAGAGGTTTAATTTACCTACCCAGGAATGGATCAAGTTGGCCCTTAATGATATCTCCTCTTTAATTTGTTCCAATATGGGAGGGAAGTTCTCTTTATATAGGCCTATTTTACACGGACCAGGGAGCGTGGGTGGGTGGGTGTTTTGGCACAGGGGGTGTAGGGTGTTCTGCCGATGACTCCGTGGGTGGAGGTGGGTGTGGGTAGGTGTGCGGTGGGTGTTGGTGGGTGTGCAGTGGGAGCATACACGCACAAACACCCGCCGCCCATGGTGTTTCCACGGGTGCACACCCATCCCCCCTATCTACCAGCAGCCGTATACATGGACTACCCCCGCCACCCAGCTGCACACCTGCCCGAACACCGAGGGCGTCCATGTAAAAACGGCCATGGTGCACTTAGGTCTTTGATCTAACTTCCTAAATGTTTAAACTTGTTTTTGGCTTCCATAAACGGTATAATTTGTTTTATCCACTTATATTCATGGTCATTAGGGGAAAATATCATTGCCAAAGACTTTTGTAGGTTAATTTTGTAACCTGAGATTAGGCTGAATTGTTATATTAGGTCTAATAATGGGGGAACAGACTGACAAGGTTTGGATAGATATAATAACATGTAATCTACAAATAAAGCTAATTTGTACGTATGTTGTCCAATTTGTACTCCTGTTATAGATACATGCTGCCTTATGGCAGAGGCTAGAGGTTCAAGGGTTAAATTAAAAAGATGACAAGGAGCCTCTAGAAAGGCTGATTTATCTAGTTAGGGTGCCATTCATTAATAATTTGGCAGTAGGTTTTAAATGGCTTTAAGCCATTCTAAGAATTTTCTCTGCATCAGCAGGGTATGATGGCAGGCATTCCTGTTTTTTTTTTTTTTTTTTTTTTAATGTAATGCATAATATTGATCGTTTTCCTGATGTTATCTGCTCCTTTTCTTTGTGGTATGAATCCTACATGATTGCAGCCAGGTGGTTAGCTAATGTTTTAGTAAATATCTTGAAATCTAGATTAAAGAAGAATATAGGCCTATAACTGGCACAAAGTTCAAAGTTTTTACCTGGTTCTGGAATCAACGTGACTTGGACCTCCTAGAATGACTCTGGTAGCTTTTTTTTCTTGTAGTATAGCATTGTATAATGTGGCACTACAAGTGAGTTCTTAAATTTAAGATAACGTTTGGCTGGATAACCATCAGAACCGGGTGGTTTGTTTTTCACCAGGCTCTTTATAGTATCGCCTATCTCCTCTATTGTAAAGGGGAGATTTCAAAAATTAACTTCTGTGGCATTAAAGTTAGACACTGGTGTTTTATTAATAAATTCTTCAAATTTTTTTTTCATGTTTGGGTGCTCTGATTGATAAAGGTTCTCATAAAATTGGACGAAGGCTTCCAGCATTTGGTCCATCCTTGTACAACACTTGCCATCCAGTTTTATAATTTTTGTAATTTAACTTTTTTTCTTTCTAATCTTAATCAGCCTCTCCAGCACTTTTCCTCCTTTTTTTCCATGATCAAAATAAAAACATATGATTTCTTTCAATTGTCTGATGTTTTTTTGTAGTTCAATAGTGTCTGTTTCTCCTCTTAATTTAATTATATTCTGTTTTATGGTGGGGTTCTGATTAGTTTTGGCTATGTCCTCCAACCTTGTGAGTTCCATGTACAGTTCTTTCTCTCTATGTTTCCAAGTCTTATTTAATTTGGCTTTAATGGCTATGAGTTTGCCTCCACTTACTGCCTTTGTGGCATCCCGTAAAACCAAAGTGGAGTCTACAGATCCCTTGTTGGTTTCAAAGTAAAGCTTAATCTCTTCCTGGATCTGGTTTTTAACTTTGGGGTTAAAAGTTTTATCCAGCTGTCATGTATTTGCTCAAGTGGTTTGCTTGTTACCCCATTGCCAAAGAGTTATTACTACATAGTGGTCCGTCATTACCAGATGCATTATCTGGCAGCTTTTTAAATGTATTAGTTCAGATTTTTCTAGCAGGACATAGTCTATGCGGGAAAAAGTTTATTGAACTGGGGGGGAAAGTGTACTCCCTTACATTTTTGTTGAGCCACTTCCAGCCATCTATTAATCCTAGCTTGTTCAGTTGCTGTATTAGGTTCACTTGCCAAGGTTTTAGTTTGATGGTGCAGGATGTATCTAGTTTAGAAAGGGGCGTGTTAAAATCTCCCTGTATGAGAAGCCTTCCCTCCGTCTCCTTGGTTATAATTTGGAGATATTTTTGATAAAAGTTCCCTGTACTATTATTTGGTGCATTTGTCCTTGTATTTCAACTTTAGTCTGTAAGAACCTCCCTTCTTCATGTTTTATGATCTTACCTATTTTTGTCTCCAGTTTTGAGGAGATTCCTATAATGACCTCTGCTTTTTTCTTCCTGGCATAGGTGGCCAGGGCCATACCCCTATTTTTGGTTGTGAATCTATACAGATCTTGAGAAAGAAAATTAGTTTCCTGAAGGAAAAATATGTCCAGCTTCTGCTGAAATAATAATTTGTTTAGACCCTTTACATTAAGGGTCAAAGTTTTAAAATTTAAAGCCTGCCATGGAAACCTGATACAGTTTGTTTTCACTGACCTCTGTGAGGTACTTGCCAGCTAAGTGTATGTCCTTTTAGCTGTCCATCACAAATTTCAAAACCAACCATAACTATAAACTGTAAAACTTAATGCAAACCATGGAGACACTGCCTTTATCTTGTGTCTCCCTTATGGGGAACCGTGAAGAGTTTAGATTTTAGTTTGACCTACCATATGAGACCTTGTCTGTACTGTAGCTAGAAAGGCTTTTTAAGATCCCTTCCCTCCCCCTCTAATAATAATAATGTTTCTTGGCAAAGCTATTAAGATTTGCCTCATGCACACACCCCCCCCGAGCACTTTGTTACCATAACAAAAATGGAAAAATGTTACCACGCTCCCATCCCAAGTTACAAAGTTTGAGTATTTCAGCTTTTAAACTCTTTTTCACATTAAAAGATTGTAAAAAAAAAAAAAAAGTATAGAAGGTTATAAACAGAAAGTATACTCATCAGTTTAGGTCACATCTTATGAAATTAAGGCTAGTCCAGTTATCTTCTTTTCTGCATTCCCAGTTCCTTTGCTTGTATGTTTGTGAAGAAAGTCTACTTTTAATGCAAGTTTGCTTTGCTGAAACCTCTTCCCATCTACCCAGGCTAAACTGAATTTTTACTCTGATCTTGTTCTATTTAAAACTTTATGTTCAGAATGTCTCTAGATCCCCTGTCGTCTCAAATTCTGTTGTTCACCCAAATGACCAACTTTGCTGGGAATCTGATTTGTGGTTTAAGACCTAGGCTGCGTTCCCACCTGCGGTGGCAGTGGCGGTAGCGGGAGGGCCGAGGGAGGACGCGGCAGCGCGGAGGAACTGGCTGACAGGAAAGAGCCGGTGCGAATGGGGATCTGCCGTGGCTTCTCTTGTGCATGTCAGGGTGCAAAATGCTGCCCTGACGTGCGCGAGAGAAGCCACGGCAGATCCCCATTCGCACCGGCTCTTTTCCTATTGGCCGGCTCCTCCGTAATGCTGCGTCTTCCCTCGCCCCTCCTGCTGCTGCCACTGCCGCCGCAGGTGGGAACACAGCCCCAGTTGAATTTATTTTTGGAACGTATTCGGACCACTTTTCTTTTCTTTTTCTTGTCTATTCTTTTTTTTTTATTTATTTTTTTTACATGTTTCAGCTGCATAATCCGGATTGACATGGCTCCTGCAGTCTTTGAAATCCAGTTGCTGTTTTTCTCTGGCTAGGGAGAAGATGTCCTCTTTGTCCCTATATCTTGCAAATTTAATTATGATGGTACGAGGCTGTTCAGTGTCTCTTGGCTTTGGCCTGTGCTCTCTATAGGCCCTATCCATTTCTGGCTCATGAATGTGTTGATTATCAGGGAAATTTTCTTTGAGTATTTGTTTGATGAGGTTATCCACCCGATCCTCTTCCAATCCTTCTTTTATTCCCACCACCCTTAAGTTAGATCTGCAGGTGTGATTCTCTAAATCTTCCATATTCTCCATCAGTTTGGCCACAGAGTGCTGCAGGTGAGAAACTATGTTCTCTTGGGATATAGCTTGATTCTCCACCTGGGAGGCTCTCTCCTCTACCGCTTGCACGCTTTGATTCATGTTTTCTAATTTAACATTAGTTTCTTCAGTGACTTGCTGCACTGTACTGATTTTCCTGAATAATTTCTCTCTCTGCAAGCTAGCTTTATGCATTTAAGCCTTTATTTCAGCCCTTAGCTCCTGTAACATCATGGCCACAGTATTATTGTCCCCTCCCCCTCTTCTAGACAGCTTTTCTGGGACTGGGGATTCCTGCACGTGCGCCATGTTATCTTGGCCCACTTCTCATTGACTCCCCCCTTCAGGGGTTTATTTGGCCACACCAAAGCTCCGCAATGTACCTGAATCTCCTGTTTTTTTTTGGGTGCCATCCCCTAGCTGTTCCACCTGATTTGGAGTGTGGATGTTGGTGTTGAAAGTGCTCCGGTGGGTATTTGAGCAGTGGGAGGCTCTGGGATATGTAGCCGCTACTCTTCACGCATGTGCAGTCCCCATCCCTCCCCCCAGTCACTTTTCAAAAATGTTTTGTTCTGATTTTTCAGTTTTCCAACTTGATATACTAATTGGTATACTGATATACCAATTGGGAATCAGTAAATTGAAAAATCGGTACCAGAAGTACTCAATTTGGGGGGGCTTTCCAGGTACCTGATTAATACCAAGTAACCCAATGGGTACCCAATGCGGTACCGGTACATGCAGGTATTACCCACAGGCACTAAATTTCGTACTTGTTTCAGTTCTATTCCTGACAGTTGTTTAACCTTTTTTTAAAAAAACAAACAAACATTGATTGGAATTATTCAACCTCCCTTGATTGTTTGTAATAAGGATGGCTGTTGGAGGTCCTTTTTAGGGGTGCCTCTGAATTGTCTACAGACACAGAGTATTTTCTTAAAAGCAGTATTCATGTGACTTTTATTAGCAAATAAGCATACAAAAGAAACTCAACGATTCTAATCAAGAGAAACGTAACCAATCTATTTAAACTGCTGTTTACGCAAGGCGACAAATTCTCACCCAGTCCACAGAATGTAAGTCTTGGTTCAAAGTTGACCAAAGCTTGGACCAAGCGCAGGTGGGTTAGATGTAATGGCGGGAGATATGTCTTTGGTTGCTGTTTTTTTTTTTTTTTTCTTTTGTTGCTGACTTGACTTCTTTGGTTTTTTGCACTTAGTTTTTATGCACTTTTTCTACCTGCATCTGCGTGACTGTGCACTCATCAGTCGTTGACCAGTCTCTGGCCGAACCCCCCTCTACTGTGGCAACTCAGGATCCATGACTCTTGTCCAACATGACCTTTCATGCCTTATCACAGATTAATTATGTTGTTGTTAAATTTCCATTAAGTTTGAGAAATTGTCTGTTCATTACTTACTCAGATTCGTTCTGTTATGATAGCTGTCCAGGGGAGTATGGTACATTCCAGAGGAGTACCTTCCTGTATCAGGCATCCACCCTGTTTACATTAAGCTGCTTTTAAACAAGAAACTGTATTTAAGCAGAATCTATTTCATGTTGTTTTCCTATCTTTCTCTGAAAAAAATAACCTTTACACTGTTTGTCTCAAGTCCTCGTTGCCCGAACAAAATCCCAACCGACTGACTCCTCATTAGCCTGATCCCTAACTGGGCACAATCCCTCCCAGAATCCCTTTGACTACCTGGCATCTGTACTTATTCTGGTTCACAGCATGCTGCAGTCTGGACCCACTTCAGGAGAGCCTCCTGGCTACAAGCCCAGCTCCAGCTCTTTGTCTTGGGCGAACCCCCACTTAGAGTTCCTCTCCTGGTTACTTCCACAGCTGTTGCAACTTCTGGCAAGCCCCTGACTCCAGCCTGGCTTGAGCTCTCTCCTAGTAGAGCCTACTTGCCTCAGTGCACTCTCCCCGGCTGTCCCCTCACTGTAGCCTGAGCGCCTCCATCTCCCAGCCCTACCTGGCTGACCCAATATATCCTCTGGCTCCTGGAGTGCCCTCACACTCCTCTGGTTCTTCTGGTCTTGCTCCAGCAAGCCCATGCTCCCGCCTCCACCCCACAGGTGCCTGTTCTCAGCCCATTCGTGCACCTGTGCTCCTGGAAAATTAGGAATATATACTCAAGTTTGTATTTCAAAATGCCTGTTTGTTTGAACACTTATTGGTGTCCGAATACTGGGCATGGTTCACTTATCATTATATCTCCGATAGTAGTAGCACTAGACACAATACGATTTCATTTTACAATGTTTGTCTGGATACTACTGGAGGCAAGTATATCAGTTTAAATAAATCAGACTTTACTTATGTTTACCTTTCCGTTAGAATGTGGCCTTCTTAATCCATATAGTGAAGCCTACAACTGAGCACAGTACTCCAGCAAAACCTAAGGAAATTCAAGTAGAATGGACATTGATCCCTTGTTCTGCTTCTCATTTGTATTAAATAGAGGTGTGCACTGTAGGGACCCATGCCATTTTTGGTTTTTGTGATTTAAATTGTTAGTTCTCATTACCATAAATATCAAAATTTTGTTTTCCTTTTTGCTTTCGTTTTCAATTTCCATTTTTTTCAATGGAAAACACATTTTAGGCTGTAACGTTTTTGATTTTCATTATATTTGGATAAAACCTGGAAGAATTGTACCTCCTTTGGATGGCACTAAGTGTACCAGGTATCAGAAATTTTACTTAAAGGAATCCAATTTTATAAGCAGTTGAATTGTGTTATTTTGCAAAACTTTGCATATGCATTTGTGGCTGTATCTTCTTTGTCTGCCATCTAATGTTAATGGAACTTGGCATATTTATACCCCTTCCCATGTTTACTATGTCTGCCAACTTTCAGAAGTAGTGGATACACGGTCCTGGTGGTATAAGCAATTAATTTATAAATGTATGTCTGACTGTCGCATCCTTTTAGTCCAATCAGTGTATATGAAATTTGGCTGTGTCTCACACCTTCCGCATCATCTCTGCCAAATATCAAAAAGCTGTAACAAAGGGTACCAATTTTATAAGCCTGCACAGCATAAGCAGAGAATGAGCCGACGCCAAGGATTCTCTTACGTGTCACTGTAGTATAAGATCTATTTGTGATGCCAATTCGCCAGCAGAAATGTCAACCAAATATCCTCATTGGGTGAAAACAGACATGACGCTAACCACCCTTTAACCACCCTTGGTGGTTATTTATGCATGTTGCAGGGCTGCATAGGGCACCAATACAGCTCTGCAACATGCATAAATAACCACCAAGGGTGGTTAAAGGGTGGTTAGCGTCATGTCTGTTTTCACCCAATG
>QEPC01008046.1:2105945-2121021 GCA_003113815.1 Sphenodon punctatus | reverse complement strand
GGCTGCTCGGCCCCGCCCCCCCACGCTCCCCCACCGCCCGCCCTCTGGGGAGACGGGCGGGTGCCGCGGCCAATACGGCCGCAGCGCCCGTCCGAATTGACCACGGCCTGGAATCCCTCTGGGGATTCCAGGCCGTGGTTTCTGTCCAGATGAGACAGGTCCCTTCATCGCAACGGGGAATCGCATTCACCACATGATCGGCGCTGGCCCCGCCAGTTCAGCCAATCGCGTGGTGAATGTGATTCCCTGCCGCGATTGACCATGGCAAACATCTGGGGGAGGAACTTCCCGTTCCCCAACAGACGTTACAGGACCATTCCTCACCACAGGGTTTTGACTGTGGTTGAGCGTGATCTTATAAGGTCTGAAAATACCCAGAGATTCTCTTATGTCCTCTGTCACAGTGCTGCAGGATGTGATTGTGATGATAACTGGCCAGCCTGGATGTGTAAACCATGTTGTCATATTGCTGGGATGCTATCCCCAAAGTCCCAGTTACGTCCCTTCTATGTCCGCCTCGAAGCCACCACTGATTGGTCCTGTAAAGCTGGAAGCATGCAGTAATTGGCCAGTGAATGTGTCTGTCAGTCTGTTGGGTTGCTCCCCATCCTGCCTCCTACAGTATCTCTCACCCTTCCATGCCAGGTGCCTGCCTCTGACTGGCACTGCATATGCTGCTATTTATCTGAATAATGGTCTTCAAGGGGACAAATTAAATTGCTTATAAAATTGGGGACCTTTATTACATTGTCTTGTAGTTTCACAGGGAAGGTGTGGGATACATTCCTGCCAAATGTCTTGTAAACAGGATAGAAAATGAAAATGTTACAGCCAGAAATGCATTTTCAAGTTAATGGCTTATAACATCAGGACCCTTTACCAATATTTCTGAAATTTGGCAGGCTTGGTAATCTTGTAGAGGGACACGAAGTTTCCAAGTTTCATGCAAATTGAAGAGAAGATAAAGAAGTTGTAGCCAGAAATGTGTATGGAGCTTTTTCTAAAAACAAAACATTCAATTCCTTCTAAAATCAGTTCCCTTTATCCAATCATTTTGAAATTTGGTACACATAGTGCCCTTCATTGGCGGTACAAAATCCCATTTTTCATCAGAATTGAATAAGAAACAATAAAGGTATAGCCAGAAATATGGTTTTCAGTATTTTCCCATTATTTCACAAACAATATTTTTTGTTTGTTTTTGTTTTCATTATTTATTCATTTTTGTTTTTACAAGAATGAAAAAGAAAATCAAAAATTTCATTTTTATCATAACAAAAACAAATTGCATACACCTAATATTAAATACATTGATCATATGATTACAGTTTACCTTTGTTGTGTGAAGATTCAAGAAAAACTACACAAGACCTTCTTAGTGTAATCTATTAGTTCCACTTTTCCACTGACTAATGACATTTCCCTCTGTCTTTCTCTAGTTTTCAATATACCTGCATAAGCTGATCTTACTCATTTTGTGCCTTTTATTCTTCTAGCGTTTTTCCTACATTCCAGTACTTCGCCATTATAATTATAGAGCTTCCTCCTTTAGACTTGAAAATTTCCCTTTTAATGTTCATGTCATTAAAAAGCTCCCAGGACTCCCTGTTTTCCTTTTGTCTTTTCTATGCACTGGGCTGCAGTTCCTCCTTCAGTATTGACTCTTTTAGAAACTGCTAGCCCTCCTGAAGTCTTTTATCCTTGGGAAAATTTATTCTTATACATGATAACGGAGTAAAAGTACACTGTACTTTTTAATAAAGAGACTTTGTATTTTTCCCTTTTCTTTGAACTCCATCTTAAATTGCACCTACAAACTGATTAGCATGGCCAATTCATCATTGTAATTCAGAACTTTGATTTCTTTTTCTTTTCTGCGGTGAGAGGAGACATGGTTTAATATCTTTATAATTATTCTTACTACGTTAAATTTTATTTGATATTTTTTTTTGTGACTTTGTGTCTTCTAAACAATGTGATAGCACTCTAAATGCTGCATAGATCTAGGTTATCTTGTGATGGGTTGAGGAACCACAAATCACTGTACTTTGTAATTATAGCCATCAAGAACCCTCATCACTCCTGCGGGGTTGCCATCATGAATTTGAATATATAACTTCAGTACCTCAGCTTGTTTTAGAAAAAGGGATACTGAAAAATACAATGTGTTCTCATGGCTGGTTATCGGGTGCTGTGATTTTGAGCTTGCAGATAAATTGGAATGCAGGTCCTGGCTGTAAAGAGATTATTGAGCAAATGACTGGGAGCAGTTTTTAAAAAGGTTTAATACAGAGTGTCAGAATGTTCTGACAATTTGTTTTACCTTTTAAATATAGAGCTCATTTTAAAACAGTAAGTGCTTCTGCATTTAGTTAGTGAATTCAAGTCTAAAATAATTTCTGTTATAAATGCACTTAGTATTTTTTTTTTAAGAAAAGCTCCCCTCCCCCCCTTTAAAATTGTAAGCTACTTAAAGAGGCTTAGTGGAACTTTATGTATTCTAAAGCAATAAACTTGAAGGCTGTGACTGCCCTCCACAGCAATAACAAAGCTATTTATTTAAATGAACAACCTTAAGATTTTTGTATCCTCTTCACAAGTTCCAGAAAAAGAAAATGGACTACGAGCAAATCGGAAAGTGTGTGTGTGTGTGTGTGTGTGTGTGTGTGTGTGTGTATGATATATTAATGCAAAGTAATAATAAATAGGCATCAAAATCCCAGAAGGAAAACCCTGCAGTGGCATTTTCAAATTTTGTTTTTAGACAATCAAAAGGCGTGTTTAGACATAACAAAGATCGTGTGTCAAAACCAATAAGCAAATGTTTGGCCATTGTGCATCATAACAATCCCAACACCAGTTTGGCAATGTGAACACTATTGCGTCACAAAGACAATGTGCATGTTTTGGTCGAACACATGGCCAGCGTTGTGTCTAATGATATCACCTGGCGTGTTAGCAGGTACAATATGAAGGACAAAGCAGTAACACTTGTGTGCTGAGATCGGGTGGTGAGCAAAACACCGATTTGCCCCAAGATGGGCTGTGTGTCTAAGCAACACGACATGGGGTGTCTTTAGACATAACGTCAACGGGTGTCTGAATGTGTGTTTTGACCTTGATACAAACACTGGTTTGGCCCTGTGTTCACCATGTGTTGCTGTCGCCACCCAATCCCAGCACACAAGCGCTGCCGCCTCGTTCCCCATGTTGTACCTGCTAAAATGCCACGCAATATCATTAGACACAACGTTGGCCACATGTTAAGCTGGAACACACAAATTGTCCTTGTGATGCCATGGTGTTCAGTGGGTGGCCAAATTGGTGGTGTTATGGTGCTTACACATAACGGCCAAACATGTGCTTAGGGGTTTTGACACCCAATCTTTGTTATATCTAAAGACACCCATGGTGAACACAGGGCCAAACCAGTGTTCATGTCAAGGTTAAAACACACATTCAGACACCCGTTGATGTTATGTCTAAAGACACCCAAAGACAATGGTCAAAGACAACCAAAGGTTAAAGACCACTGACCAAAGGTCAATGGTCAAAGACAACCAAAGCTGAAATTGATTGGTATTCTTGATTAAAATATCTAATTTGTTAAATTTCAAATTTGGTCAAATTTGTTAAATATCAAATAGTCAAATTTGGGTTGCATGGGATTAGAAAGCACAGCCTGACTATAACAATATTTTCAATGTAAATAAAAAAAGGTGAGATTAGAAAAATCATTGTTGAGATTTTCCATTCTACAAAGTGAGGTATAGGGTACTCTGCCATGGAGCAGGGGATGAGACTCCCTGACCCTGAAGATCCCTTCTAACCTGACAATGTGAGACTGAGGGTGAAATCCTGGCTCCATACAAATAGATCATTAAACCTACCAGTTACTTACAAATCTGACCTGGATGCTCTTTTTACTTTTAAAAAGATGTTGTCTCTTTCCACTCGTTTTAATTTACCCTTTATAATAGGTTCCTTTCTTTTACTGTGGTTTTAACATTGCTGTAACTTTTTTTCTTTTTTACATTGTTGATTTTTTTACCTTATGTAAATTAACCTTGATTGGAGGTTGGCAGGACCGAAGACTTGTTACCCGACACTAAACTCAAGCAGCAGGAGGTTCCCCCTTCTGAACTTCTTTTCAAACCACTACAGAAAATAATCTGGGTTGCATGCCCCCATTCTTTGTCCCATAGGTGACTGGTAACTATTGATAATTGGGGGGGTGGGGGTATACGAGTGGGAGCTGGGCAGGGGTTCAGTAAGGTTCTGTATGACTTCCAAAAATTGGAGGAAGGGCACAGGGTGCCTGTGCTTTATCCTAAAGGTTCTGGAGGGTGTTGATGGTTCACCTAAGGCCATAAAGAGACTTTGATCAGATGACCTACCTGTTGAAACTGCTGCACAAAAACAATGTAAGGTTTCGCTTCGATGCACAGACACCGCATGGAGGTGTCCTTGTAACTGTGAAACCACGTAGCTCCCTAAAGTTTTGCAGGGGAGTATTTGTGGAAGCGGATCTCTGAAATGTCCCTCAGGCAGAAATTGATGATGAACTGGCATCTCAGGATGATACAGCTGTCCAGAGATTCTATCAGCAAGGACCGTAATCTTCTTCCTACCAACATTGGATGATTTCAGATGTTACACGGGCCTGATTCACCACAGTGGATCCCATGCGGTGGTGAACCAATCAATCACCCCCCATGGGCCAGGAAGGCCCCGAATAGACGTGATGGGATTGGGACCACGGCAGGGAATTGGGCCTTCAGACCATGGTCCAGGGCAGCGTAACAGACGTGACGCCGATTCCCGGCAATGTTCAAAACACCCACAAGGCACCAGGGACGGGCGGGAGGCAGACATGGCCGACTGAGGGCAGAAGAAGTCAAGAGCACCTACAGCGACTGCCCACACAAGGGAAATGGGAAGGGAGGGAAAAGAGGGAGAAGAGCCGCCGAGGCAATGCACACAGCAGGCACAGAGACAACGAGGGCACAGTGGAACACACAGCATGTACACACGCCCGGGCGCACACACACCAGCAAGGGAAAGGAAGGGAAGGGGGGACACAGTGGGACAGACAACACCCACAGCACAACGGGCACTGGGGGGAGGGGGGGCAGTGACAGGGAAGAAGGGGGGGTGGCTCAGGGGCGGCCCAGGACACAGGAAACGGCTACCAGAACCCCCACAGCAGCACAGGCTGCACGGGCATCCCCACAGCTACACAGGAAGTCCCAGAACGGGGGGACCCCGAAAGGCTGGCCCACAGGCACAGGGGGAGACCACACGGAGCAGGGAGCGGCCCGGGAATGGCCCAGGAGGCAGAAAGGCACCCTTGGCACCGCCCAGGGGGGATGCAGGAGAGCCGGAGCAGGGCAGGTGGTCCACAGATGCACACACACCCACGGGTGGATGCCGGGAGCCAAAGACTGGCTGGATGGGCTGGATGGGCCCCCCTGGGTGACTGCTCCCTCCGGAGGCCTACAGGGACCGAGAGGTGGATACGTGGACCAAGTGGGTGGGCCGGCAGCTGGTGCAGTGGCGGAGGCAGTGGGGGCACTGAGGGGCCTGGCATTGGGGCCTGGGCGAGCAGGGTGCCCGGCGGGGCAGCTGCCATCACATATGCACTCATGGTGCCGGCGTGCAGGAGCAGGGAGGTGCCGATGTCGTGCGATCGGTCCATCTTCGCAGAATGATCCCACACCATTCTGCCTATGGCCTGCTCCAGCTGCCCAAACACCTTTACCTGCCTGCTATGCTCCCGGCGCTCTTCCCTCCGTTCCAGCCGCACCTCCGCCTGGAGCCTCTGCTTGTTGCAGGGAGTGTTCCATGGCCACCGCCATCCAATCAATGGCCGCTATCATCCGCTCACCCTGCTCGGTGGTCGAGCGAACAATGTCTTCCGTCTGCTCGTCCCTCCGGCGCTGTACCCGTGCCCGGTGGTCTCTCATCTGCTGCACCGGGAGCATGGACCCGGCTTGCTGGGGCCCCTCAGGTTGCCCTGCTGGGTACACAATAGGTGCTGGTTAGGCGCCACGGTCGGCCGCCCCCTTTCCCGTGGCACAGCTGGGGGATCTCGGGCCCAACCTGTCCTCGGATTGGCGGCCAGTGCCCTCCCCGGTGCCCTTCCCACCCTCCCTTGGTGGTGTGCCTCACCTGGGACCACTTGCTTCTCTCCGTCGACCTCATCACCTGTCTGTTGCCAATGTCGGGATGTGTGCCAGCCTCGGAGTCTCCTGGTGTGGACGGGTTGAGGGCTGCTGCTGCTGGTGCTTTTGGGAAGCCTGCAGGTCCCCGAGGTCCCTGGGCCTTCCTCTGGGGAGCTGGGGGCCCTGGAGCCGGTGTCTTCGATGGGGGTGGCGAGGGGACGGGGTACCTCGGCCCATTCCCTGCCCTGGACTACGGCACTCCCCACGAGGCGTGGGGCGACGATGGAGCCCTTCATATGGAGTATGCGGTCCAGAGCATCAAAGTAGGGGGCGGTCCAGGCTCCATGTCCGGACCGCCAGTTCTTGTCCTGGCGAGCTCCAGTTGATGCTCCAGAGGCCCCCAGATGCGGATAAAGTCCTGCGTTTCCTGGTGCCCCCATTGCCCCCCTCGATGGTAGGACCTTCTCCCACGTGGGCCCTCTGGGTCCTCCTCCTCCTCCTGGCCAGTGCCCATCTCCTCCGGGGACTTGGCTCCCGGGCCTGCTTCCGTGTCTGTGGGACAGGGAGTGGTGGTGGTTAGGTGTTGTTCTGCCCCTGTCCCGCGGCCTTCCCCCCTCCTGCCGCCCGGGCCGGCCCCCCTTGGTGCCCCTGTGCCGCCAGGTCCTCCCCCCCCCTCAGTCCCCTTACCCGTTTCTGGGGTGCCTTGTCCCCCGGTCCAGTTGCCGTCTCCGGGGCCGCCTGTCCTGGCTGCTGCTGCAGCTGCAGCTGCCCCTCCACTGCCTGTAGGTGCAGAACTACCCCCTTCTCCACCTGTGCCTCCACCATCTTGTCCTCCGTCTCTACCTCCTCCTGCCATGCTCTCTCCCACCGCTCTCCTCTCCTTTCCGCCTCGCTCCATCCCACCACATCCCCCTGCCGCTGTGTGCCATTTAAATTTCCCTCCGCGGCCTGTGTTGTTGGTGGTTGCCTGGAAGCAATGCTGCGGGCTTTGTTCCTGGCTGGGAATCTTTTTGCTTGTTTCCGGCCGGTGGTTGCCATTCAGACATTACTTTTTTTTATTTCCCGGTGGGAATTGCTTTGACCACGCTTTTGGAGATGGTCCGGGTCGGAGCTCCGGAACCGTGGTTAATTTTGACCCCTGCTGGGGATTGACTGTGGTGAACATCTGGCGCCCGCAAAACAGATGTTCAGGGCGGATTGACCGTGGTTCACTGTGATTGACTGTGATCTCGTAACGTCTGAAAATACCCATTGTCTTGATGTTCCATGCATCTGTGTTGCTGGCATCGTTCACAACTGGATATTTATACCGTCCAACTCATAAATTCTAAGCCCCTGAGATGTTTCAGGTTGCAATAGTCTGGACACTTACAGGCCTCCTGTCAGGGATGCTTTACATGTGTTTAGTGTGGTGATGCCAATTGTGAGAGTATGGACTATAAGAACATTTTCCATTATGTCAACAGTGAGTGTTTTAGACGTGTCAGTTTTCTTCTGGACTTCAAAGTGCAAGTTCAGCATACTCGTGCAGGGGGTATATTAGTGCTCACCCCCCTCCCAGAAGTCACTCAGGTGTCGTTGCGCTTTTTTACACACACACCCCGCCCCCCAAAGTGCTGGTCTTTCAATCTTCTGGGTTTACAAGTCCACAAGTAAGTTCTTGGGTGCATTCTTCACACACACTGAGCTGAGACCGCCTAAAGTAGCCATAGCTGTGGATGTGTGGGGATGCCATGGAAACCAAGTGACCACTGCTGCCTGGAGCAAAGCAGTTTACCAGGAGAACGTTTTGCACACACAAGTTTTGGAAGATACCCAGACGTTACAGAATCCAGATTTTTAAAACCACAGAGATCAAGGACTTTTTAAATATGTGACAATATGCAGAAGTTCAAAGAGTCAGATGTTTAAGATCTGTGTGAGTGGTTTAGACACAGAAAGTTCAGGATGTAACAGCAAACATCCAGGAGAAATGTGTGTGTAAAAACACCCATTGTATACAGTGGCACCTGGCGACTCCCACATGTTTTGATATCCAGACTTGTAAGTCCCCGATATTAGAGGACTTACAAGTCCAGGTCTCAAAACATGCAGTTTTTGCCGGGTGCTGCTGTTTAATATGGCACCTGGGTGACTTCCGGAGTGGGGGAGGTAAGCTTTTAAATCTTCCCCATGTGAGTGTTCTGAACCTGGGTTTTGAAGTCTTAAAAATGCCTGTATACTGGTTCATTTGGCATAATCAAGTTCTTGCTCAATGTGAAATACCGAAAAGGAAATTGAGCGGGTAAATGTGGACGAGATTCTATCTTATCCTGGGGCTTAGAGACTGCCTTCTGATTGTGCTTTCCTTCACTGTGGTGGTACTCCCTCTCTTTCAAAGTGTGTGGTGATGCAAACTGTCGTTTCATTTCCCCTGGGTGACTCATTCTCCCCCAGAGTGCAGCTTCTGCTTGAGAAACCTGAAGTTTTCTGCATTTGATGAGATTTTATCATTTTTATCTGCTTTTAACCCTGTGCTTGGCACAGTATGGCTCTTCTTGTAACTGTGTCATAAACCCCCACCTGTCTATCACTTACCTACCTATAACAGCTTCCCTGGGTCATGAACAAGGATCTGAAACTTCCCAAGTACATAATTTATTCAGGGCGAGAGCTTGGGATGCTTCAGCTGGAGTGGCTTTTTCTTGATGCTGTGGAATGACACTCAGGGATGACACTAATGTGCCACTTTTACAAATAGTACATAATTTATTTCAATTTAAGCACAACTGCAGCAGCAATACCCTACTTTTCCTGCATCGCAGGAACCTGTGCAGAGACTCACAGACCACTTTGTATCAGGAGTCAGTCCTGAACCCGTGGCATCAGGATCTGGTTGGCAGTGTTTGCCCTGAGCCACTGCTTGGCTTGTGCTAGAGCAGTTTTCTCCCATTTGTGTGTCTTGTCCTCTCTTTCCCTCCCGCACCTGGTGGAAGGTGTAGACACACCTGGCAGCTTCCTGATTGACTCCCAGCCTTATATAAGGCATGCTAGGCGCTGTAGTAAGTTGACAGAGCTTCTGTTTCTGTTCCCCTCTGGCTCTGCTTGCACTTAATGTGTCAGTCATTGTTCTTCCTTGTAGCCCTGTATCGGTTGTATTGGTGAGTCTTCTTTAGTGTTCTGCTCACCCCTGCTTGTTCCTTTGTTTGTGTAGCACTTTCCCTCCCTGCTGTGTGATTGCCACTCCTATTCCCTCTGTGTGATGAGGCACTTATCCTTTCTCTCTCATTGTTCCCTACCCTTCCCTCACTGGGTGTGCATTTGCTTTATATCTTCCCTTGCACTTGTACTACCTTTGTTCTCTTTACTACCCAGTGATAATCTTGTCTCCCTTGCACCTTTAGGTTCTTGTCTTGTATTATTCACCCCATTTCCCTCCTTCTGCTTTTGCCTTTTTGTTTGTTGACAATCTTCCATGTAGTAAATGTAGCCCCTGTATTCCCTCACTTCTCTATGTTAGTTTTGTCTTCCTTCATGTCTTGAGTTCCTCACCCTGTGCCTTGTTGCCTATGTGTCCCTGTCCTCCATGGCTGAGATGTTAAGCTCTATGTCTTGCTAGCCTTGTGTCTTGTTCCCCATTGCCCCATCTTTCTACCACCTGTGTTTGTCAAGTCCAGTTTCTGCTCCCCATTACACCCTAATCCTCCTTTTGTGATATATCTTGTCAAGCCCTGGGTCATTGTCCTATTATCCCGTAATTCATCTATAGCCTGTCCTCGGTTAAATCCTGTATCTGATTCTTGTTACCTCTTGTTAGGGATGGGCGAACGCGGTTCGGTAGTTTGGACTGAACTTGATCTGTTTGGTCAACCAAACCGAACTTCCGAACTAAATTCAAATCTGAAACTGAACCGAATTTCCGAACTCCGTTCTGTTTGCCCATCCCTAGTGGCAACACACACAAAAAAAACTGGTTTTGAATGGCTGAACTTGGTTCAGAAGTTCGGAATTCGACTGAACTTGGTCTGTTCAGTCGACCGAACTGAACTTCTGAACCGAACTCAGATTTCAAACCGAACCGAATTTCCGAACTCAAATTTTAAACCAAACCAAACGGAACCGAATTTTCAAACTCTGTTCTGTTCGCCCATCCCTACCTCTTGTTAATCATTTTATAGCCCTGTATCCTGGTAAGTCCTGTGTATATTTCCCTGGTACTCCTCCCCTGACCTTGTATACTCTTCTGGTTCTCCAGCTCCCTGTCCCTTCAAGCTCTGGTTCCTTTCCCTTGACCTCAGTGATGAGCCACAAGCTCTCTTAGGCCAGCTTGTCTGACTCTCATGCTGAGCATTAAGTCTCCCTGATATTGGGGAACAGCTGAGAGGTTTCCCTTACCTAATTGTTACCCTTCCTAGCCCAGCCTTTGTCCTTCGTGGACTCCAAGCCCTGTCCCCTAACACTTTGGGCTCTTTGGGTTTCTGCTCTCCTGGGAGAACCTGTCTTGATGTTACCAGAGGTCTCATCTTGTACCTTTTTATCTTTCCTCTAATAAACATCCATCTCTGTTTACAGTGGCTCCCTCGACTCCTGTGTGACTTTCCCCAGCGACATAGGGTGAAAACAGACATGATGCTAACCACCCTTTAACCACCTTTGGTGGTTATTTATGCATGTTGCAGGGCTGTATTGGTGCCCTATGCAGCCCTGAAACATGCATAAATGACCACCAAGGGTGGTTAGCGTCATTCCTGTTTTCACCCTTGGTTTCAACAGGTTTCTTCCTCCTTCCAGGGGGCAAGAGTTCTGAATTCAAATCTTTGTTTCCCAAGCTGACGTTGGGCAAATGACTCTCTCTGAGTGGTAGTGGGGTGGTGGTTATGGATAAGGCCAGGTGGTTGATGAGATATTGAGGACACTGTGTGTGCGGTCTGGTGCTACTTGCCAATGAAGATAACACAGACAAAATTTATCTCTTTCATATTTAAAAAAGACAACACTAGGTAAAAGTATGGTCACAGGGAGACAAGTGCTTTTGAAGAAGAAAGTCCTCCATTATAATTCAAGTGTTACAATAAAAATTCTAGATTGCTGTGTTGTGCAGCACATAATGAATCTACTCCACAGGCCATATATTTGTGGCTCTAGAGTCAGACTTTTGTTTCATGTGTCAACCATGCTTACAATATCAAAATAGGGAAATAATTGTGAGGGCATATCGACTAGTTTTTGTCAGGAAAATTCTTTCAGTATTGTAAAAAAACCATAGTAATTGCCTTGCAGCAGGGTGCCCACAGTTTAACCTGTTGTAACCCCATTCTTCTTGCCGTTATGATAAAATAGTGCTCTTTACCTTGCAGAAATATATAACTTATTTCTATTTATTCCATTATTTATTGACAGTGTGACTGCCAATGAAAAACTAAACTGGAAAAATACAGGCGTGCTAAACAGTTTCTGCAAGAAAAACACTGATATTTCAGCTAACGCTAACTCCTCATGATCAACATTTTGTGCAAATTCCATGCTGTTATCATTCAGATTGCAAGCTTCAGGAAGGTTTTATTACAAGTTAATTACAGCCCAGGTTTACAGATATGATAGCACTGCCATTAGGAATGGGATAATTATATCTGGGGAGGCCTATTTCTAATAATTCCTTCTTCTGAGGACAGTTTTCATTCACGATAGCGGCTGAAATGGCTCATGATAAGATCCAGCCCAAACATATCTTATTTGTTCATTATTTACCCATGGATGGATCATTACCTTGTACAGGTCTGTCTCCCAGCATATGGCTACCCTCAGAAGGGTGTGGAACCAGTTCGGGTGGTTTGCCCCCGGAGACTGATGGAACCAGAAAGGTTCCAGACTGCTCTCAGGGAACTACCCTCTGATCTTGACAACTGGACGCTCGATGGCTTTGTTGATCATTGGAACACCTTGTTTTATTCTCCTACTCTGCAATTCGTTATTTGTAAAAGTGGACTTACTCGCTATAGTGGAGTCTCAATTTGGCCTTTGGCATTGCTTGACATCAATGGGGAAGGAGTTATTAGTGGTTAATGTGTATGTTCCCCCTTCTTCATCAGTGTATTATTCTGCAGATATCTGGGAGTTGATGGGGGAAGCAATTCGGGATGCCTATGTAAGATTCCTGGGGGTTATGTTCATCTTAGGTGGGGATCTGAACACGCGTATAGGTAACCCTGTGCAAGACGGGAGTGTTTTGTGCCTGGATGATACGATAATCCCACCGTTTAATAATATTCGGCAATCAAGGGACAGGACAATTTGTCCCAGGGCTCCTATTTTTCACCAGTTTCAAAAAGATCTGGGTTTGGCAATATTGAATGGGGTGTTGTCAGGAGATCTCGAGGGTGATTTCACCTTTTTCTCATCGACTGGTGCCAGTGTGATAGACTATTTCCTGACAGAAGACAGTTTTGTGTCAGATGGTCTTGAGCTAAGGATTTTAGCCACTGTGGAAACAGAACATATCTCCTTCGGTTTTACGGATTGGTGGTTTCTTTCCAGAGGTAGGAGGCTCTCGGCTCCCGCTTGGAGACCAGCCACAAGTAAAAGAGCCTGTGGAACTGATTCGGAAAAAATGGTCCCCGGTAGTGCAAAGTGAATGCCTGGAGTTTATGGAGTTAGAGGCAGCTTGGGACTTAAGAAAGCAAGTCCTTTATTCCCCTAGGGGAGCTGTGGCAGCTTTTGAAGTGCTGTCAGAGTTTTTTTCACAGATGCTCTCCTTTATTTCACCGGGTAAGACAATTGTTAGGTGCCAAGAGGACTGGTTTGATGCCACCTGTGTTAGAGCAAGGAAGGCTCTGTGTCGGTCTATTAGACAGATGAAGTGGGTTCCTTCTACGGCCAATAGGTTCGGCGTTAGTCTGGAAAAGAAAGCTTATAGGCAGTTATTAAGGAGGAAAAAGCTAGAGTATTGTGAGTCTAAATGGCTGCTGTTACATCAAGCGGTTAAGGTAAAAGATGGCAGGCAATTTTGGGTGCTGATAACTGGAGCCTTTGGGTAGTAAAGGGCTGAAACAGGAGTCTATGCCCTCACTAGCTAAGTGGCAGTCTTATTTTACAGCCCTGTTTTTACGGCCCTATTTGCTTTGTCCCCCAATTGAGCTTCAACCAGGGAATAGGTTCCAGGAGTGGCCTCCGGTCACGGTAGAGGAAGTGATGGAACTGATTGTGTCTCTTAAAGAGGGTAAGGCACCAGGTAGTGATTACATCTCCCCGGAGCTTTTAAGGTGTAACCCAGAGTGGTGGGCTACGTTACTTGCTCCACTCTTCTCGATAATCAATTCTACGGGCAAGATTCCCAAGTACTGGTTAAAAAGTGTAGTGGTCCCCATTCTTAAGAAAGGGGACCCGTTGGATCCTGCCAATTATAGGCCAATTAGTCTTCTTTCCATAATTGGGAAATTATATGCAAAGTTTCTACAGGGCAAACTCTTGGCATGATTAGATGAGAACAAGGTTATTTACCCAGAGCAGGCTGGATTTAGAGCAGGGCAGTCAACAGTAGATCAAACATTCGTTCTTAAACTGCTGTTCATGAAATATGCCCTGGGACAATTAAAATCTTCTTTGTACTGCTGCTATGTGTATTTATGGGCCGCCTTTGACACTATCGACAGGGAGCGCCTCTGGATAAAACTTAGAGGAACATCTATAAGATGGACGTTTGCTGTTTCTAATAATAAAACTGCATGATGACAATACTATGCAGGTTTGCCCTGGCCTTGGCTGCCCCCTATCTCAGGCTATAGTGGTGGTGGAGAGAGGTGTTCGCCAGGGCTGTCTTCTAGTCCCGGCCCTTTTTAATTTCTACCTTAATGATTTAATTCTATTTATGGGTAGGGATGATCTTCATGTGTCAAAATTGGGTCCAAGGAAGCTATTTTTGCTGTTGTATGCTGATGATATGGTGCTGTTTTCTGTGACACAGGTGGGCCTGAGGAGGAATATGCAGAGATTTGCCCAGTATTTTAGGTAGGGAAAACTGAGCATAAATTACAAGAAGACGAAGGTCTTCGTGGCTGGTAGGTCTAACTCCCAGCATTGATGGTTCATCAGTGACGTGGGAATCGAACAGGTGTGCCGGTTTAAATATTTGGGGATTATTTTTGCTTCTTCAGGTAGTAGGCTGCCCCATTTTAAAACTGCCCTGCTTCAAGCCCAGAAATCATCTAAGGCACTGGTGAAATTTTATTTTTCCCAGGGTGGGAAACTGGTTGGTCCGGCGCTTTGTCTATTCAAAGCTAAAGTAATAGCGCAGCTGCTTTATGCAGTAGCTGTCTGGGGATGTGAGGTGTTAGCTAAATTGGAAGCCCCCCAGAATAGTTTTTTGCGAACGATATTGGGATTACCAAAATGTGCACCTCAGGTGATCTTGAGAGCCGAACTGGCAATGAGAGCTATAAGGGTGCAGGCTACATTAGCACTGTTTAAATTTTGACTCAGGGTGGCTGTGTTTTCTCCAGTACCCCAATCTCTGTTATCACTTATTGCCGGGGACAAGACCATTGTCCAGTGGTCTCAGCCCATCGAAAAGGCGCTTTATAATTTGGGTCTTGCAAAAGATCACTTGAGGTCTTTAGATTGTAGCCGGACTTTCGCGAAATTATACAGAGACTTTTGGATCAGTAGATCCAACTGGAATCGACAGTTTTATCTGCCCAGGGGATAGCCCTGGATTATTATCTGTTTTGTTCGAATGGGACTCCTCCAGAATATCTCAATTGGGCTAACGATTAGCAGAGAGAGCATTAACACTTTTTCATTGTAATCTTTTCCCCTCTGCGATGTTGGAGGGAAGATATCTGCGAATCCCCGAAGATCTTAGGGTGTGCCGGAACTGTGATTGGGCAGAGCTTGAGACAACTGTGCACATATTATTACATTGTCCTATTCACAATAGC
>QEPC01008046.1:2066884-2100110 GCA_003113815.1 Sphenodon punctatus | reverse complement strand
GGAGGGGTACAAAACTGAAATGAAAGCTAAATCAATCTAATAATAATCCTACTCTAAATGAATACAAAAACAGGGTAAGGGAAGGGAATCACTGGGGATGGAATATATAGGGAAAGGATTCAATGGAGGTGGGAGGGAGGGAGGAAGATTGAACACAGGGAGGGATAAAAACAAAAAATAACTAAATCTATCTAAGCTAAGTTAAATAAATGAGAATATGGAGGTAGATGGGTTGGATTGGTGAAATAGGAGGAGGATGGCAATAGATTGGGGAGCTGGAAAGTGCTGGGTGAATGAGTCTTCTGAAACGCCTGCTGCTCAGGAATAGTGACTAGCTCAGAAGGTATTGGGAAGGGGGGAGGCAGACAGTTTTGTTTCTTGCTGTGCCCGCCTCACCACAAGCCCCATTGGCTACGTGCAGCCTAGCCCGTGGCCAATTGCAGACTGCCAAGACAGTGCTCTGAGGCGAAAAGGGATCGTGATTCAGCAGGCTGGTTGCTATTCCAAGCCACTCGCCACCCTCCACCCCTGGTGCCTGGAAGTCTGCTCCTAGCTGAGTCTGATGACTTCCCTCTCCCTGCTACATTTGGCCTTCCAGTTACCTGACAGAGTGACAGTTCCTTCTCCCTGCTTGGCCTTCCAGTGACCTGACAGAGTGACAGTAGACCATGTTCGTTTTAGCCAACCGAACGCGATCCGAACTGACCGAAGTGTTCGGCCATTTCGCCGTTTGGTGTTCGGTGTGTTCATGTTCGTGTTTGTGTTTGTGTTCGGTCGTCCGAACAGGCAAAGTTCGGGCCGAACACCGAACTTCCGAACCGTGTTCGCCCATCCCTAGAAGCTATGGGAACTTGGTGAAATGATAGGAGGGCTGTCCATGTTATCCTTTCACTCTTCTGAATTAATTATTTCGCTCAGAACCGTCTCATTCTACCTGTTCATCCGGCATTCTTCCTGTCATTCCATCCAGTTCCTTGCTGATGCACCCTATCCTTGTTCCTCCTTGTCATTTCACTCACTCTCCCTTGTGCCACCCTCGTTATTCCACACACTTGTGCCTCCCACGCCCATTTCCAAAGTTGCAGCTCCATTGTATTATTTCACAGCCACATAATGGGATCTATGAATGACAATGGGATTTATTTCCAAATTGTTATTGCTGTTTCCTCCATTCCTTCTAATAGCCATTCCATTTTATTAATTTCAATATGTTGTACCCAACTTTAAATTTGTGGAGAGCTCCAGTCCCACCTCAAGTTTGGAGTCCCGCAGGATTCTATTTTGTCCCCCCTTCTGTTCAACGTGTATATACAGTCTTTGGGTGAGGTCGTGAGGGGGTTCGGCATGCGATGTCATCAGTATGCCGATGATACACAGCTTTACTTCTCTTTTTCAGCAGACCCAGACCTGTCAGTCTCCATGCTTACCCAGTGTCTGGTGGCTTTGGGGGACTGGATGAGGGCGAGTTGTCTGAGGCTGAATCCCGACAAGACGGAGGTGATGTTGGTGGGTAGGACTGGGAGGGTTGTGGCCTCTGTCATTGATGGGGTCTGCCCTCCCCTAGCCACTCAGATCCATAGTTTGGGAGTGCTCCTCGACTTGCAACTCTGCCTGGATTCCCAGGTGGAGGTGGTGGCAAGGAGCACCTTTCGCCATTTACATCTTGTGCAACTGCCACGGCTGTATGTCAGACTCTGGAAGCGGTGGCCTCTCCTAGGCTGTGGAATTCCCTCCCGTCGGAGGCCCGCCTAGCCCCAGACCTCCCTTCTTTCTGAAGATTTTGTAAGACCTGACAGTTCCGCCAGGCTTTTGGGGAGGGAGACGGGTAGGGGCATTGGGATGGAGGGGGGAGGGGGGTTATTTAAATGTATTTGATTTTTATGAGTTTTAACAAGTTTTAATTTTATAATTATTTATTGATGCTGTGAGCCGCCCCGAGCTGCCATTGCGAGCAGGAGGGTGCGGGATATAAGTGTATAGAAAAATAAATAAATTCTTATTAAACATTTATTTAGAACTTTCCCCAGCTTCAGTGATGCCCCCAACCTCCAGAGGAAGAGGGTTGGTGCTGAAAGACCAAGGCAAAGTGTAGCTGGATAGAGCCTAAGAGCACAATATGTGTGACTGTACAATGTCTTTACTCCTTTACTCCTTACATGGCATGGAACTTAAGGCTGTCCTGTTCTCCAAAACCCATATAAAATCTGCCCCTTGAACCTCTCCTGTTCTCCAGCTTCAGGGTGTCATGAGGTCCCGCTGACATTGCAGGGCACCCCCGCGCCCCCAGGTTGGTTCAGACCCCCTCACAGCATTGCCCCAACAGACAGACATGGCAGCACCCATGCCAGCTCCTGCTGCGGACACGGCCACACCCCCAGATGGGCCCCAGGTGCCAGTACGCTCCCGCAGCAGAAGAGGGCAGGCCTCTAGGACCCTGCTGCACTCTGCGCGCCTTCAGGGAAAGCTACCAGCTGAGTTAAATGATGCTTAGGGCTATTTAACCCAGCGTGGCCTTGATAACCATGCTGGTGATCTGGTTTCCTGGTTTGGACTGGCCCCTTTGCCTCGTGAAAGCTAAGTGTCTGTGTATTGAGTGTGGTTATAGTGATAAGTGTGTGCGTCTTTGCCTGCAATGGTGTAGCAAGTGTTTACCTTTCCCTCAAGTTCCCTGCGACCCTTCCTGGATGAGTTTGTGAGTAAGAGGAGGCGAGTAAGGGTGAGTGTATGGACCCTTCCTTCCCCTCCTCCTGGTTCCCTTACCCCGTCCGTAGTACACAAGGTCCTCCCTCTCCCTCCTTCCCTTCAACCCTGGGCTTCGAACTCCCTCCTTTCCCCCACTGTGAGGGCTCACTGTGCTTCCCTTCCCAAAACTCCACATGTGTGTTTGTGGAAAACCTGTGAGTGGCAGGCAGCCACAGGACTCCTGGAACCCCCGCCCGATGATGATAGGGGCCTGACTTCCCAGTGCCTCCCGCATCCGGAAGGGCCCACTCACTATCCTGAAGGGCATTTATACTCCGTGAGATCCATCAGGGGGCACCCTCAAACTACGGACCTGAGCTGCTAGGGTCAGGCAAACCCCATCAATGATGGGGGCCACCACTCCCGCAGCCCTATCCACCAAAATCACCTCCATCTTGTCAGGATTCAGCTTCAGATGACTTGCCCTCATTCAGTCCCCCATAGCCGCCAAACATTGGGTAAGCATGGAGACTGCCAGGCCTGGGTCTGCTGAAAAAGAGGTAAAGCTGTGTATCATCGGCATACTGATGACATCGCACGCCAAACCCGCTCATGACCTCACCTAAAGACTGCATATACACATTAAACAGGAGGTGGGAAAGAATAGAGTCCTGTGGGACTCCACATGTGAGGTCCTGGGGATATGATGAACGCCCCCCTAGTACCATCCGCTGCTGGTTCTTCCGGCCAGGAAAGAGCGGAACTATTCAAAAACAAATCCCTGGCATAGGCTCATTCTCTGTATATGATGTGCAGCCTTATAAAATTGGATTCCTTTATCACATATTTTCAATATTTGGCAGAGATGATCCTGAAGGTATGAAATACAGCCCAGCCAAATTTTGTGAACACTGGTTGTACTATAAATCTGCTACAGTCAGACATACTTTTATAAGTTAATTTGATTATACTACCTGGACTCTTTATCCAATTGTTCTGAAATTTAGCATAGGTAGTAAAAATGGGGAAGGGTATAAACTTGCCAAGTTTTATCCACATTAGATGGTAGACAAAGAAGAAACAGCTGCAAATATATATGCAAATTTTTGCAAATTAACACAATTCAACTGCTTATAAAATCAGATTCCTTTATCTAATCTTTCTGAAATTGGGTACACTTAATGCCTTCCATTGCAGGTACAATCCTGTAAAGTCTCATCCAAATATAATGAAAAACAAAAAGGTTACTGCTGGAAATGTGTTTGCCATTGAAACCAATGGAAAACAAAAATGAAAGCAAAAGTGAAAACAAAATTTTGATATTTATGAAAATGAAAACAAAATATTTAATTAACAAAAAATGACATGGGTCCCTGGTGCACACCTCTAGAGCAGATGATGCCAGACCAGGCACCCCCCTCCCTCCCCAGCCAGTTGCTTACAGGTCAGCAGTATAGCCCATGACAACTTCAACAAAGAGAAAGGAAAAAGGCTGTGCAGCCACTTTTATGTTGCCCCTGCCAGTCAATCAAAACTTGCCACCTGGTTTGCCACTGGCCAATCAAAACCTGCTATCTGGCTTATCCATCACCTCCCGTACTCCCCTCCTACCGTATATGGCGCCAAGTTTCATTTCCTGTTTTATTGCTTTATTTATTTATTTATATCAAAATGTATAACCTGCCCCCTCCTGCTCAATGGCAGCTCAAGGCGGCTAACAATAAACAATAAAAAATAAATACAAAAATATAAAATACCATATAAAAGATACAGTATAAAAATCTTGCATTAGATGAGGTGTACATAAACGCTCGGCGGTCATCAACCATTCTGGATAATTCCACGCGCACATAGGTGCCAGCACTTGACGAGGGTGTCCCAAGTTTTCTGTGGACTGGCCCATGGTACTTGGAACTTCAGACTTCAGAACAGAGGACCAGAATCCATGGTGGATTCTGAAGTTTTTCAAGGACTGAGTTTCAGCCCTAATATACTTGCACCTGGTGAAGCCAAAACATTATGTGAGTATGGAGAAAGGTTCCTCAAACTCTTTCTTCAGGAATGGGAAGATATCAAGCAAATTGAGGTCAGAAACTTGGACTTCTTGTGGGAGTGGGATAAGGTGCTAAGTAAATGAAAACACACCAATTCCAAAGAACTGGAAAGGTTTCTTGTCAGCCGATGAAAACAAGATGGAGTTGTTCAACCTGTTGTCAGACTCTATCAATACACCATACCAACATGACAAGGAAATACTTACCACAAAAGGAAGGACCAGACAGTGTTCCATATGGCAACATCCGGATTTAGAGCCATGTGATCATGAGGAAGCAGATACCAGGATGTCACTACATATGAAGGATGTTAACAAACAGCGTCACAAATCAATTATAATAAGAACAGTGGGCACAGATGTCATCCTTGCCATGTTGTTATTTTGAAACACTGGAGATAAAAGAACTGCAGATTGCTTTTGGTGCTGGCAAAGATTTCCATTATATCCCTGTTTACCTAGTACATAATTCGCATTTTAGGGAAATGGTGCTGGCCCTGCCATTTCTCCATGCATTCACATGATGCGACACAACTTCATTATTTGGGGGTTATGGGGAAAAAAGTCAGCTTGGCAAATGTTCACCATGTTCCCTGAATTCACAAAGACATTCTAGGCATTGTATGATAAACCAAAAATGTAAATTACTCCATGAGAACACTAGAATAATTTGTTGTTCTGCATTATGACAAGACATCTGCAAATAAAATAGTAAACAATTGCCAAAAGGAACTGTTTACCAAGAAAGGACATTCAGTTGAATGAATTCTAGAGGTGTGCACCAGGGACCCATGTTGTTTTTCATTTTTCTTTTTTGTTACTGTTATTTAAATGTGTTTTCGTTTTCAAAATTGGTTTCGCTAGAAAACACATTTTTTGCTGTAATGTTTTCGTTTTTTATTATATTTGGATGTAACATGGGAAGCTTGTACCTAAAAATGGAAGACACCAAATTCCAGAACAAGTGGATAAAGGAATCGGATTTTATAAGCAGTTGAATTATGCTATTACGCTATTTTGCAAAAATCTGCATATACATTTCTGGCTGTAACTTCCTTGTCTCCCATCTAATGTGGCTGAAACTTGGCAAGTATCTACCCCACCTCATGTCTATGCCAATTTTCAGGATTCGATAAAGCATCCTGGTGGTATATGCAATTAACCTATAAATATATGCCTGACTGTAACATCTTTGTAGTCCAACCAATATACATGAAATTTGGCAGGGCTGTATTTCATACTTTCAGGATCATCTGTGCCAAACATCAGAAATATATAATAAAGGGTTCCAATTTTATATGCCTGCACAATATATGCAGAGAATGAGCCTATGCCAGGGATTTTCTTACGTGTCGCTGTGGTATAGCATGCCACTTGGCCAGCAGAAACGTCAACCAAATATCCTCATTCTGTGCTGCAACCATCCCAACATCTCTCCCCCGCTTCTTACTGGGAAGTCAGAAACATCTGTTTAGGAAAGAGCCAATAGAGATTTTCTTATGTCCTCTGTCACAGTGCTGCAGGATGTGATTGTGATGATAATTTGCAGCCTGGATGAGTAAACTATGTCTCCTGATTGCTCAGATGCTATTCCCAAAGTCCCAGTTATGTCCCTTCTATGCCTGTCTCAGGGCCTCCTGCTATGCCCGCCTCGAAGCCACCACCCATTGGTCCTGTAAAGCTAGAAGCATGCAGTAACTGGCCAGTGAATGTGTCTGTCAGTCTGTTGGCTTGCTTAACATCCTCCCTCCTACAACCATTCTCCCCCTTGCCATGCCAGGTGCCTGCCTTTGACTGGCACTGCATGTGCTGCTATTTGTAGGCATGGGCGAACGCGGTTCGGAGTTCGGCCCGAACTCAGCCTGTTCGGATGACTGAACTGAACTGAACTACGAACATGAACCGAACTTCCGAACACGAACTGTCCGAAGCGAACTCAAGTCCGAACGTCGAAATGACCGAACAGTTTGGTCAGTTCGGATCGCGTTCGGGTGGCAAAAGAGGTTCACTGTAAGGTCAAACGTGACAGGGAGGGGTAGTACAGTAGTCACTGAGGAGCAGACTTCCAGGCACCAGGGGTGGAGAGGCTTGCAAGAAATGAAACTATCTGCCTCCCCCCTTCCCAACACCTTCTGAGCTAGTCACTGTTCCTGAACAGCAGGCGTTGAGTAGGATTATTAGATTGCTTTAAGTTTCATTTCAGTTTTGTACTGAAATGAANAGTTTTAGTGTTTGTAGGAGTAGGCCTGTGTACTTATCAGATAATCCATTTAGTTCATAGCATTTAGAATAGTTAATAGCAGTTAGATTTAGTGTAGATATATATATATATAATATTAGATAAAAAATAATAATAAAAAAACCCCATATAAAAACCAAAAAACCAAGTAAAAAACAAAAGAAAACCATATAAAACCCAATAAAAAACCAAAAAACCATATAAAAAACAAAAAAACCACCATAACAACATTTCCCGAACGGCTGAACGGCCAAACCCGAATCCGGCGAAGTAACCGAACTGCCGAACCGAACGGATGAACCGAACGCAGCCGAACGAAATGGATGAACCGAACGCAGCCAAACCAAACAGCCGAACCCGAACCGCGATCTGTTCGCCCATCCCTAGCTATTTGTCTGAAAAGTGATCTTCAAGGGGACAACTTAAATTGCTTATACGATTGGGTCCCTTTATCAAGGTGTCTTGTAATTTTGCAGAGATGACAGGAAAGGTCTGTGATAAATATCTGCCAAATTACTTGTAAACAGGATGGAATATAAAAACCTTACAGCCAGAAATATATTTTCAAGTTAATAATAACATCAGGATGCCTTATCCAATCTGTCTGAAATTTAGCAGGATTGGTACACTAGTGGAGGGATATAATTTCCCCTCATTTCGTGCAAATTGGATGGAAGATAAAAACAGCTGTAGCCAGGAATGTGTACTGAATTTTTTTAAAAATTACAATGTTCAATTGCTTCTAGAATGGATCCCCTTTATCCGATCTTTTCAAACTTTGGTACACATAGTGCGCTCCATAGGGGGTACAATGTCCCCCAAGTTTCATCAGAATTGAATAAGAAACAAAAAATATATAGCTGGAAATACATTTTTCAGTTTTTCCCCATTATTTCAAAAAACAAATTTCTTTTAATTTTTGTTTTTATTTGTCATTTTTGTTGTTACAATATTAGAAACGAAAATCACAATTTTTTGTTTTCATTATCATAATAACGAAAATGAAATGCACACCCCTAAATGAATTCCACCAACCAAGGCAGCTTTAGAGCAGCATGTGTTGTGGTCCCCTTATCAAGTGGGATATTGCTGGTGACAGCAAAAAAACACAAAAAACCCAAACAAACCCCATATTTACCAAATCCTGAAAGATGGGGCTGTCATGATAATGATCTTCAGTTAAACCCTGTATAGAATACCAGAAGCAGCACTGATCTGTAATGAGCTACTTCACTGCCCCTGAAAAACCTGTAATACCAACCATTGCAACTGTAAAACTGCACTTTTGAAGTGTACACTTTTGTGCAAATGCAATTACTGTGAAAACACCGATAACTGATAATTTCTATGTTTGATCTCATATGAAGTTTTGTCTGATTAGCATTTCAGAAAGATATTTAACTTACAATTTTTTTGTTATGACAAACAAGTCCAAATCTTTATTTACCATTAGTATTGCCCACTATAGTCTTACTTTTAACTATTCCAACCTTTCAGGTGTACCATCTTGAAATCAATATAGTGGACAGTCACCACAAGCTTCCTAAAATAGTCTATCCTATGGTTTTGCTTCAAACAAGCCCAAATATGACATATTTTCCATCTAGAATGCCTGCTACAAGCTTAATATTAAGTCTTGAAGGCTACCATCTTGAAATCAAGATGGCGAACAGTTAGGCCAAACTTCACAATATAGTCTATACTATTTAATTTTAATGCATTAACATTTTTATGCATTATTGTATTTTATATTTTGTTTTTTTAATTTCAGTGTAGGGTGAAAACAGACATGACGCCAACTCTACTTTAACAACATTTTAACCTTTCTTATACATGTTACAGGACTGTATTGGTGCCCTATGTAGCCCTTTAACATCCATAAGAAATGTTAATGTGATGTAGAAATGGAGTTAGTGTCATGTCTATTTTCATCAGCATAACACCAGCATAGCCAGCCAGGAGACGCTACAGCCATTGCTGGCTGGGGTGGTTAGTGTCTCCCTTCGGGAGGGAAGGGTGCCTGACTGCCTGAAGGAGGCTGTGGTTAGGCACCTGCTCAATAAACCATCTCTTGATGCTGATGCTCCTGCCAGTTATCGGCCTGTCTCTAACCTTCCCTTTTTAGGGAAGGTTATCAAACGGGCTGTGGCACGGCAGCTCCAAGAACATCTGATCCGCACCGGTTTCCTTGACCCCTCTCAGTCTGGGTTTCAGCCTGGGTATGGTATGGGCACTGTATTGGTGGCCTTGGTTGACGATCTCCGTCTGGTGTTGGACCAAGGTCGTCAGACCTTACTAGTCCTGCTAGATGTTTCGGCTGCATTTGACACAGTCGATCATGAGGTGTGGGTGACTCGCCTGAAGGACCATGCCAGGATTGGCGGGATGGTCTTGAACTGGTTTCATTCATTCCTGACAGGGAGAACTCACCGGGTGGTCTTGGGGGAGAGTACATCTTCCCCCCGGGACCTCACGTGTGGAGTCCCGCAGGGTGCCATTCTGTCCCCCCTCTTGTTTATCATCTATATGCAGCCATTAGGGGAGATCATGAGAGGGTTTCAGGGCATGTAGTGTCATCAGTATGATGATGACACTCAGATCTACCTATCTCTTTTTCCATCGACCCAGGCCATGCAGTTTCTTTATTTTCCCAGTGTCTGTCGGCTGTGGGGGCTTGGATGAGGTTGAGCCATCTGCAGCTGAATCCTGACAAGACAGTGGTGATGTTGGTGGGTGAGGGCTTTGGGGGCCTGGGCATGGTTGAATCTCCTCTTGTGGGTGGGGTTCGCCCTCCCATTGTTTCGAGGTACGGAGTCTGGATGTGCTCCTCGATTCACGGCTCAGCCTGGAATCTCAGGTTGTGGCGGGGAGTGCGTTTCGGCAGTTACATCTTGTCCAGCAGCTTCAGCCGTATCTCTCAGGCTCTGACTTCGCCACTGTCATTCATGCCTTCATCACCTCGAGGCTGGATTACTGAAACGCGCTCTACTTGGGGATGCCAGAGAAGCTGGTCTGGAGGCTGCAGCTGGTAAAGATTAAGAATGCCACAACCCGTCTCCTTACTGGGGCGAGCCGCACGGAGCACGTGACACCTGTGCTCCGGGCTCTGCACTGGCTGCCTATAAAGCAGTGGGCTAGGTTCAAAGTGCTGGTTTTTACCTTCAAAGCCCTTCACGGCCTGGGCCCTACCTATTTCCGGGATTGTCTCACTCTCCATGTGCCCGTGATACCCCAGAGATCATCCGTGGGGGCCTTTTTGGAGGTTTCCCAGGCGAGATGGGTGGCCACTGATGTAAGATCTTTTTCGGTGGCTGCCGCCGTGCTGTGGAATTCACTCCTGGAGGAGGCTCGGTTGGCCCCCACTCTCCTGTCATTTCAAAGTTTGTGTAAGACCTGGCTGTTCCGCCAGGCTTTTGGCAAGGGGGAGGTAGGGGCAGTAGGGTTTGGGAGGGAGGGTGAGTTTTATGATTTGTTTTAAAATTTGTTGATTTGTTGTTAAATCTTTTGTGTTGTTCACCGCCCCGAGCTGCCTTTGGGCAGGAGGGGCGGGATACAAGTTTTAAATAAATAAATAAATAAATAAAATAAATTTCTGTTTTCACCCGTTGTGAGCCACCCTGAGTCTCAGGAGAAAGGCAGGGTAAAAATAAAATAAATAAAAATAAATGGTTTTGTTTTAAACAAGCCTAAACACTCTATATTTACCATTAATATTGTGTGCTATAGGCTTAATTTTGACAATTTCAAGTCTTGAGGGCAACCATCTTGAAATAAATATGGTGAACAGTTGGGCCCTAACTCAGAAAATGATCTCGTATACAAAAGGAGCATGCGTGGAAAATGTCATGTTTTTATCCCAGAGTGCAAGGTTATAGTGCTATCTGCTGCACTAATGTGCAAAATGGTCACCAGAGATGGTCTGCACACGTGCATCCCTTCCCCAAGGTAGTGCACGCCACATTGGCACCATTTTGGAAAAGGGAAGCTGGTCTGCACATGCATAGAACTGGTTGCCCTTTTTCAAAATGGCACTGATGCAGCCTGCTCCCTCTTGGAAATGACTTCCCATTTATTTTCTTATTTTCCAACAAACTTTATTTATCTAGCCTACAGTACTGGATCTGAGTTTTCACAGATGTACCCACTTTAAATAACTTTCTTCAATAAAGAGGTCAATAGCCATGGTACACAATGGCCCATAATTGAATAGGAGGGATTTGCTTAAACTGATTAAGCTTTCAAGGTTATGTGCAGATAGCTATGTTCATACATCTCAACCAGGGCTTAAGTACATGGTTTTTCCAATACGGATTTGCAGATTTGACCTTCATGTCCCAGGATACAAAATCTACTCATGACTTAAACTCCCCAAAGCACATGGATAATGTAAGTATTACCATTAATAAAATACTTTTCACAAATATTTTTTCAACATTTTGAGTTTGCAGTCATTATTGAAGACCGCCTTCAGCCTGGAGTTTAAACCAATATTCCTTTAAAGGGAAAAAACAATTTTAAAAGTTAGAGGACTAGATCTTCAGTTGCTGTAAACCTACATAGCTCCATTGATTTAAGTAGATTCATAATACCGATTTACGTAGAAGTTTGACATGGTGTGTGTATGTGTGTGTGTGTGTGTGTGTCTGTGCACCTTGTTCTGTTATATGGGATAAGTTTCTGTGGGGGTTGCCTGCTGGTACGCAGGATGTCCTGGGAGCTATCAGGGCCACCTGTTCTGAACTAGACCCATGCCCGTTCTGGCTGGTTAAGACCAGGTGGGAGACGTTAGGACTGTTGCTGCCTGTGGTGGTCAACATCTCCCTTAGGAAGGGCAGAGTACCGGGCTGCCTCAAGGAGGCATTGGTACAGCCTCTGCTCAAGAAACCATCATTGGACATTTACTCTTTTGCCTGCTATCAGCCTGTCTTTAACCTTCCCTTTTTAGGGAAGGTTATTGTATGGGTGGTGGCTCAGTAGCTTCTGACCCTGTTGATCCCGTTAGATCTTCAAAGAAATAATATGATGAGAGCACTGTTTGTCACACCCTCATGTACTGAAAAGCTCTGAGAATCACACCGACCCCCACAGTGTCACCCCCAGGAGGTTATTACATTGGGCAAATTGTTCATCTTATCCATTAGTAGGATTGTGGGGAGCTGTCCGACCGGTATGGAACTCCCTTCCCTTGGAAATTCACCAAAGCTCAAGCCTGAGAACATTCTGGACACAGCGTAAATTGAAAACCTTCCAATTTGGCTGACATTTGGTGGATGGGGATAGGGCTGAGGGGCATGTTTTGTGAGGAAGTATTTGCATATATACTGTTGTCTTGGTTATGTTTTGTATCCTGCCCTGAGGATAGGATGGGAAACAAGTACAAATAAATAAAAATAACTTAAAAATATGCTGCACATATGATTCTAGTTGTTATAGATGTGCAAGATGCTTTGGGGATAGGAATGGAGACGAAGTAACTCTGATGATGTCTTTTATTGAGTCAATGTCATTTGGTGAGAGTATGGAAACCTTTGGGCCACAAAGAATCGCTCACCAGGACATCAGGGTGAGTATCATGTATTTTAGAAGCACACATCAGGCATCTCGGAGTGGCTAACAATATTTGTAAAACTTATTAAAATACACAGTAATAAAACGACAATTAAAACAACCTAAAAAACCCATACCCACGCACCCCATCTCCCTCAATAAAGACCTGGTGGAACAGCCAGATCTTAAACTCTCTAAAAAAAGAGGGGAGGTCGGTAATCAAGCGGACCTCCAACAGGAGGGAGTTCCACAGCCACGGCGCAGCCACAGAGAATGCCCTATTCATGGTAGACACCCGGGAAACCTGGGGGACCCCGAGGAGGGCGCCCCCAGCTGACCGCAGGGGCCGATTCAGGACCTGGAGGGTGAGGCGGTCCTGCAGGTAGGTGAGGCCCAGACCATTTAGGGCCTTTAAAGGTCTACACCAATACCTTGAATTGGGCCCGGAAAACTATCGGCAGTCAGTGCGGAGAGCGAAGCACTGGTGTAATTGCTCGCGCCGGCTCGTCCCAGTCAGGAGATGGGCCGCTGCATTCTGTGCTAGCTTCAGCTTCCGAACCAGTTCCAAGGGTAGCCCCACGTAGAGTGCATTACAGTGGTCCAGTCTCAAGGTAATAAAAGCATTAATGACTATGACCGGATCCGAGTCTGACATATACAGCCTAAGCGGACGCAATGGATGTAACTGGAAAAATGTCCCCTTTGCCACAGCCGCCACTTGAACATTCAGGTGGAACTGAGGATCCAGGAGCACCCCCAGACTCTGGACCTGAGAAACCAAGGGAGGACGGACCCCATCAATGATGGGGGATGAATAATGGGGGCCATCACTCCCTCGGCTTTCCCCACAACCATCACCTCTGTCTTGTCAGGATTTCATTTCAGGTGGCTCGCCCTCATCCAATCCCCCACAGCTGACAAACACCTGGTAAGCACCGAGACTGCCAGGCCGGAGTCAGATGAAAATGAGAAATATAGCTGGGTGTCATCAGCATATTGATGACACCTCACCCCAAACTCTCTGACAACCTCCCCCAAAGGATGCATGTACACATTGAACAGGAGAGAGGCTAGAATGAAACCCTGTGGAACCCCACACGTGAGACCCCAGAGGGAAGATGAGAACTCCCCCAGCACCACACGCTGGGTTCTCCTAGGCAAGAAATTGTGGAACCATTCAAGAACAGTCCCACTAATCCCTGCCCGTTCCCACAGCTGAGTCACCAACGACTCATGATCAATGGTACCAAATGCAGCCAAGAGATCTAACAGGCTCAACAGGGTTGAACAACCCTGGTCAAACTCACGGGAGCGGTCCTTGACTAAGACCACAAATGCAGTCACCATGCCATAACCCGGACGAAAACCAGATTGTGAGGGATCAAGAAAATTGACCCGGTCCAAATGCTCCTGAAGCTGCGGAGCCATCACCCGTTCAGTAACCTTCCCTAAAATGGAAAGGTTAGAGACCGGCCAATAGCTAGTCAGGATGCCAATGTGGCTTCTTGCGCATGGCTTCTTGCGCATGGGCTGCACCACCGTCTTGAGGCAGTCCGGCACCCTCCCCTCCCCAAGGGAGGCATTGACTATCCCCGGCAGCAGCGGCCCCAATGTCTCCCAACTAGCTTTAACCAGCCAGGACAGGCATGGATCCAATTTACAGTAAGTGGCTCCAACAGTACCAAGAGCATCCCTCGCATCCAAGGGCAACACAACCTGAAACTCGTTCCACAAAACAGGACAAGAAGGGGCTTCTTTGGCCTCTGACCCACCCACTGCTAAAAAGGATGCATCAAAACTGTGGTGAATTTGAGCGATTTTATCCTCAAAAAAATCCACAAACAAATCACAGTGAGCATTTGATGATTATAAGTACAAGCGGAGGGAGGCTGGACTGACCAGCTCCCTCACCACCCAGAACAGCTCAGCCAGGGGGGACTTAGCGGACCAATGAGGGCAGCAAAGAAAACCTTCTTTGCTGTCCCCACTGCAGCGGCATAGGTACGTAACCAGACTTTATGCCACAATCGATCAACTTCAGCACGCGAATGACGCCACTGTCGCTCTAACCGCCACCCTTCCCGCTTCATCCACTGCAGCTCCTCCGTATATCACGGGGAGCTACGTTGACGGCGATTCGGGAGCAGATGCCTGGGAGCCACACAGTCGATGGCCTCTGCCAACACTGAATTCCACATGGACACGAGGTCATTGAGTGAGTGGCCATTAGGGATGGGCGACAGAACTGAGTTCGGAAATTCGGTTCGGTTCCGAAGTTCGGTTCCGAAGTTCGGTTTTGTCTACCGAACTAGTTGAAATCGGAAGTTCGGAGTTTGAACCGAACAAAGTTCGGAAATTCAAACTCCATTGAACTAAATGGAATATTATCTTTTAGGGATGGGCGACCAGAGCCAAGTTTGGAAGTTTGGTTCGAAAATCGAGTTTGGTTCAGAAGTTCGGTTCGGTCGACTGAACTGGTCGAGTTCGATCCGAACTTCCGAACTGTGTTCGCCCATCCCTAGTGGCCATCGAGGTCAGAGGAAACATCTCCTAGAGCTAACTGGAACCTTCCAGGTTCCATAAACCTTCAGGGGCGAACCAACCTAACTGGTTCTGCACCCTCTCGGGCTCCGACATGTGCCAGGATACCAGCCTGGAGCAGGTAATAATCCATCCACGACAAGGGCACTATTGACACCTCCCCCACTAACGGATCACCCACTTCAAGGCCAGTGCAAAATATCATGTCCAGGGTACGTCTCCCAACATGTGTGGGGCCCACTACTCTCTGCGACAGGGCCATGATGGCCATGAACCAACGCTTTGCCCCTCCAAGACTGGCGTCGGCATGGATGTTGAAGTCCCCCAGAACTATTGCCCTGGTGGACCGCAAGACCATCTCTGACACCAGCTCGGTCAGTGCAGACAGGGAAGCTGCTGTACAGGTGGGTGCCCTACTGACAGTATCCCCGCTCTGTCTCTGGCCAAATCCAACACTAAAGGGAGACCCTCCAATTGGTTAGGAGGCATGGGGATTGGAGCATGGATGAACTCTGCGCAGGCAAAATAGGGAAGGGGAATCCATCCTGTGTCCTTTCTTCCACCTTGTGCACAAACAAGGACCAATCCCAATTTAGCTCCCAGTTTTGCACTTTACCTCATTTCGTTTATATTTTACATAATAAATAAGTCTTGCAGGAATGATCAGGGGACATTTTATATATAATTTAAAACTAGGGAAGATAAATAGATATACTGTTACACCCCAGATCTATAATTAAATTGTAAACTATAAATACCACTCGTGCCCATAAGGAAACAGCCATTACTTCCCCATTCTCTTTAGGCTGGGAGTAAAGGATTTTTAAGACTTTTCCAAGAATTTGATAGTAGGGCAGAACCAGACACACTGCCCAGGCCATAAGTGCTTGCAGGGTTAGTTCAAAGGATAAAACTTCAGGTCTCCTCTACAAAGTGCTTTATTTAATAGTCTGATGAAAGTTTACAAACTAAAGCAAAAGTTGCATTTTCAACCATTTTCTGTCGCATGTAATGGGCTTTCCCTGCACGGTTAGTAGTTCCATACCTGGACCCTTGCCAAATTCGACAACCTCCTCTGTCAGAGGAGCCCCGGGCTTCCTTCCAAGCCTTCCTGGCCAGTCTACTTCAGGGGTCTCTGATAATGCAGTGTTTGCTCCCAGATTTCACCCTACTTCCTCCTGTGAAACACTAAGGTGACCTAGAGCTCCAAAAGCTGAAGTTCTCTACTTGTTCCAGTCCAGGACACCCTTTTCCATTTAGAGACTGCCTTAGGATGCTCCTCACATCCAAGACCCCTCTGAGAGGCCTAACTGGCAGGTTAAGAACTTATTTTGTTCCACTATGGAAAAATGAAACCGTTCATCGAAGTCACTGTCTGTGTGACCTTGCCTTAGATTTATGGGGGGACTTCTACTGCTGTTGTTTTAGGCTTCCTGAAGATTAAGGTATCACTGCATCCATGCATACCTGGTTACATTTTCAAGGTTATCTTAGCAACCATTTTAAATGAAATTTTAAGAATAGGGAAAAAATGAGAGAGATCACAACTCCGCAGAAATCTTTTTGTGCCCTCTCTCAGGATCATAACCTTCAAGTTAAAAACTCCAGGTCTATATTCATATCCGTTTTTTCTTTGAAGAGTATCTTAAACATTTTATTTTAAAATGCAATAGCAATGATAGCAGTTTCTTCAAAAAGAAGTTATGCAGTCTCTCCGAGAGGAGAGTTCTGTTATTCAAGGCTGTCTTTTAATGTAGTCTATCTGAAATCTTCTATGATTTGGGATTATTTATACACTGGCAACTAATCTGAGTCCATGTCTGATCAGATGAACCCAGTAAATGTAATTCCTCCTAAACTATAGGAATCAGAGTAATTGCCTTGTTGGCAAAGCAAACAAAAATGCCTGTGGCTACTGAAAAAGCAGAAAAATCAATTGTGTATTAGCTATTCTTTCTTTTTAATCCATAACATTATATTCCAGGGTTGTACTATCTCATCTAATTTCATACATATTTGCCATGAAAGTTTGCATAAATAAGCAAATGCTAATGCAAATGCAGGAACAAATACATTCCATGGTGATGTTAAATAGACTACTGTCTGAAAACATGAAAAAAACTAAGTAGATTAAATGTAAAATGTCACTAAAATCAAAGTATGAAATTTAAGGATAATTATCAGTAAAGTTGAATGTACCTTTACTACTTTATTATCCGTGTTTAGTATTTACTTGTGTTGCATGTAATTAGGGTCTTGGGGGTATAGTTGTTTTAGTGTGAGGGGGTGGTGGTGGGGGATGGCTTGTTTGTATTGTGTGAATGAGGGTTGAAGGGACTGGGTTGGGGGGGGAGGGACTGTCCCCCTTGGTGTGAGGGAGGGGTGCAGCCCTTTCGGGAGGGGGGATTACCCTCCTGTGGCAGAGGAGGGTAGGGGGTGCGAGGGATGGGAGCAAGGGGCCTGGGTTGGGGGGGAGGGGCTGTTCCCCTTGCTGTGAGGAAGGGGTGCAGCCCCCTGGGGAGGGGGGATTACCCTCCCATGCAAGAGGAGGGTAGGGTGTGTATTAGTGGGTGGGGGTCTCCCTTGGGGGACTGGCATGATGGCCTCTGGTTGGGGGGGAAGACTGGGGGCAGAGGGGGGGGAAGTCTGCAGCTATAGGGCTCGTTGTGGGCCGGGGGAATTATGGTCCTTCTGGAAGGTGAATTAGATCTGTGAGTCGGGACTGATGTTATATTCCTGTCATGCTTAATGGCCCCCAGGCAGATGGTGAGGTGATCGGGAATCAGAGGGCCCCTGGCCTTGGTTTGCTGCTGGTAAATGTGAGGTCGGGAGCCAATAAGTCAAGTACGGTACGGGAGATGATCCTGGACCAGGCGGCCGCATGTATTACTGAGACCTGGCCAGACTCTGAGTCAGGGCCTATACTGGGTGACCTTGTATAGGCTGGGCGGTGTAGCCATTATTTGTAAGGATACATTCTATGTGAGGAGACTTCCTCTGCAAACCATCATGGGTATAGAGGGCCTTCATCTGGTGTTGGATTTGGCCGGAGACAGAATAGGGATACAGCTGATATACCAGGCACCCACCTGTATGGCAGTTTCCCTGCCCACACTGACCGAGTTGGTGTCGGAGGTGGTCTTGCAATCCCCCAGGTTGATAGTCCTGGGGGACTTCAACATTCATGCCGACGCCAGTCTTGGAGAGGCAGAGCGTGAGTTCATGGCCCCTATTGCTACCATGGGCCTGTCTCAGAGAATGGTGGGCCCCACACATCTTGGAGATCATACCCTGGGAATATTTTGCACAGGCCTTCTCCGGGCCGGTACCCTGGTGCATATCGGTCCCCAGGAGAGTGCGGAACTGGTTAGGATGGTTTGCCCCTGACGACTTATGGAACCTGAAAGGTTCCAGACCACTCTAGGGGATGTTTCCTCTGATCTTGATGGCAACTCACTCGATGACCTTGTGATCATATGGAATTCTGTGTTGGTGGAGGCCATTGACATGGTAGCTCCCAGGCATCTGCTCCCAAACCGCCGACAACACAGGTCCCCATGGTATACGGAGGAGCTGCGGTGGATGAAGTGGGAAGGGCGGCGGTTAGAGCGACGGTGGTGTCACTCGTGTGCTGAAGTTGACTGACTGTGGCATAGAGTCTGGTTGCGTACCTATGCCGTGGCAGTGTGGGCAGCAAAGAAAGTTTTCTTTGCTGCCCTCATTGCATCTGCTAAGTCCCGTCCGGCTGAGCTGTTATGGGTGGTGAGGGGGCTGGTCAGTCCGGCCTCCATCTGCTTGGATTTAGAGTCCTCAAATGCCCGCTGTGATTTGTTTGTGGACCTTTTTGCGCATAAAATTGCTCAAATCCACCACAGTTTTGATGCAACATTTTTAGAGGCAGTAGAAGCCCCTTCTTGTTCTGTTTTTGTGAGATGAGTTTCAGGATGTCACCCTCAGATGTGGGGGATGCTCTTGGGACTGTTTGAGCCACTTACTGTTTACTAGATTCATGCCTGTCCTGGCTGGTCAAGGCCAGCTGGGAGACATTAGGGAATAGGGCCATTGCTGGCGGGGATTGTTAGCGCCTCTCTTGGGAAGGGCAGGGTGCCAGACTGTCTCAAAGAGGCTGTGGTGCAGCCCCTGCTCAAGAAACCATAATTGGACGTTGGTGTCCTGGCCAGCTATCGGCTGGTCTCTAACCTTACCTTTTTAGGGAAGGTTATTGAACGGTGGTGGCCCGGCAGCTGCAGGAGCATCTGGACCGGATTAATTTTCTCGATCCCTCGCAGTCTGGCTTTCGTCCGGGATATGGCACGGAGACTGCACTTGTGGTCTTGGTCGACGACCTCTCCCGTGAGTTGGACTGAGGCTGTTCGACCCTGTTGATCTTCTTAGATCTCTCAGCTGCATTTGATACTGTTGATCATGAGTTCTTGGTGGCTGCTGTGGGACTGGGCAGGAATTGGCGGGACTGTTCTTGAATGTTTCCACTCTTTCCTGACTGGGAGAACCCAACGTGTGGTCCTGGGTGATTTTTCATCTTCTCCCCGGAGTCTCACGTGTGGAGTCCTGCAGGGTTCTATCCTGTCCCCTCTCTTGTTCAATGTGTATATGCAGCCTTTGAGGGAGGTTGTCAGAGAGTTTGGGGTGAGATGTTATCAATATGCTGATGACATCCAGCTATATCTCTCATTTTCATCGGACTCCGGCCCGGCAGCCTCGGTGCTTACCAGGTGTTTGTCAGCTGTGGGAGACTGGATGAGGGCGAGCCGCCTGAAATTAAATCCTGACAAGATGGAGGTGATGGTTGTGGGGAAAGGTGAGGGAGTGATGGCCCCCATTATTCACCCCCCATCATTGATGGGGTCCGTCCTCCCTTGGTTTCTCAGGTCGAGTCTGGGGGTGCTCCTGGACCCGCAGCTCCGCCTGGATGTCCAGGTGGCAGCTGTGGTGAAGGGGACATTTTGCCAATTACATCTAGTGCGTCAGCTTTGCACGTATGTCTCGGACTCGGATCTGGCCATGATCATCCATGCTTTTATTACCTCGAGACTGGACTACTGTAACACATTCTACGTGGGGCTACCGTTGGTGCTGATTCGGAGACTGCAGCTGGTGCAGAACGTGGTGGCTTATCTAACGGGGGGCGGGCCGATGTGAGCACATTACACCAGTGCTTCACTCTCTGCACTGGCTGCTGATAGTCTTCTTGTCCCAATTCAAGGTGTTTTCACCTTTTAGGCCTGGGCTGAGCCTATCTGCAGGACCGCCTCACCTGCTGGATCCTGAATCGACCCCTGTGGTCGGCCGGGGTACCTTCCTTGAGGTCCCCCGGGTTTCTTGGGTGTCGATCTTGCGTTCTCTGTGGCTGCGCCGCAGGTTTGGAAGTCTCTCCTGCTGGAGGTCTACCTGACCACCGACCTCCCCTCTTTCTGTAGACAATGTAAGACTTGGCTGTTCAACCATGCCTTTCCCGAGGGAGATGGACTGGGTGGGTTGGGTTAGGGTGGGGAAGGGGGTAATTTGTTTTATTGTGGGTTTTTAAATTGTATTATTGTTGTTTTTAAATCAGTTTTAATATGTTGTTATCCGCCCTGGGATGCTTTTAGCAGGAGGGAGCGGTATACAATTTTTAACAATAATTAATAAATAAATAAATTAAATTAAATAAATTATCCTCAGTGCCAAATTCAGAAATGTTGGAGTCCTGTGCAAAAAGGTCACAAACCAGGGATGTCTTATGGACTCACGTTGGCTCACCCATTGGGTGGGGGTGGGGGAGTGTTCCCGTAATTAAATTTTGCTTTTCAATTAAATATAACATCGCCTTCAGAGTTGGAGATCCCAGGAATGCTGGCCCTGTGGGCCTGTATATTTTGCATATAGTGGGCATTTTTAGAAGGGAGAGCTCTCTCCCACTGTCTTAAAATGCGGCTCAGGGAAACCCCCATGCCGGGCAGAATCAGACATTCCTCGCTGGAACGAAAGTCGCCCGGGTGCCATTGGAAACAGCAGGGACAGGTGTCTCCCAGAATTTTGAGACACAGACTAGGTAAGACCTCAATTATTGGGGACTTCAAAACTTCTGGGAGTCACCTGGCGTTCCTGTTTCCAATGGTGCCCGGGCGTCTTCCGGTCCAGTGAGGAGCATCTGATTCCACTTATAGGGGTTTCCCCGAGCTGCATTTTAAAGCTGCATAAGAAAGCTCTTCCATCTAAAAATGCTCATTGTTTCCAGCTTATTCTAGTTTATGTAAGGGGAGACATAAGTCTTGAAGTATCTAAAGGGCTAACACCAAGAAGATGGCAAGGAACTGTTCTGCACTGCTACAGAAGGCAGAACTAGAAACAATGGGCTCAAATTATAGGAATGTCTATTATGTTTGAATATCAGGAAAAACATCCAAGCAGTAAGACCTGTTGGGCAATGAAACTTTGCCTAGGAGGTCATAGGCTCTCCATCAGGTGTTTTCAAAAGGGGCTTAATAGTCATCTCTGGGAGATGGCTGCTTGGAGGGATGGAGAATGGGAATCTTTCCTATCCAGAGGGAGTAGATTTTATGTAAATTTACACATTTGCATAACTAGGTTGGGTCTAATTATGCAAATTAGGCCCCATACCAAGACTTTGCACATGGCCTCACAAACCATGGGGCCGGCCCTGGGGCTTAATAGTCATCTGTGGGAGATGTACCTGTAACCATCCTGCACCCAAGCTGTGGGTTGACTAGATGGCTCTCAAAGTTCCTTCCAACTCTATGATTCTATTAATGGAAACCCCAACCCCCACCCCACCCCCTGCTTGATTATCCACAAGCCCTCTGTACGACAGGTCTCCTCATGTTTGAGGATCTGTGGCCTGGTACTTTACATCAGTGATTTCATATTCATTCATATTGTCATTTCAAGTGTATAAATAGACCCAGAGTCGCACAGTCTGCACTTGCCTGGATCCAGCCCTGCTTATCTGCTTCCCTGCAGTTTATGGCAAAGCTACTTTTGACTTCACTTGGGGTAGGATGAGCCCTCTTTTGTTTCATTTATTAGGGGTGTGCAATTTGTATTGTTTTTATTAATTATGCAAACAAATGGAGCCCCATTCATTTTAGTAACTAATATTACAAAAAACAGTTGTCATTTGCTTAAATCAGTTTCTGTTTAAAAATGAAAAAAATAAAAAAAATAAATTAAAATAAATTAAAGATTCTGGTCCCCTCATGATCCTTTTGGACGTCAACGGGAACATGGCCTGTGCGTGTGCAGGTTGGCTGCCCATTTCCAAAATGGTGGCGACGCTGCTGGCACCATTTCAGAAAAGGACGTGCAAATACAGAACCACCCTGGTGGCCATTTAATTTTTTAATATTTTTTTTTACTGTGCATGTGCAAAATGGCCACCACATTATTCTGAGAATGCACACCCTTTTCCAAAATGGCACCAGTAGCATCATCAGCATTTTGGAAATAGACAGCCAGTCTGTACTGTCGGAGTGGTCATTTTGTACATGCGCAGACCAGCTGTCCTTTTCCAAAATGGCAGTGACGCTGCCGAGACCATTTTTGAAAAGGGCATGCATGTGCAAACTGGTCTGGTGGCCATTTTCCACAATCACAATGATTTTTTATTTTTCTATTAATGTTTAATAATTAAAATAAGAAAGAGGAAAAAATGAAAATGAACAGGTTTTCTATGGAAACCCCCAGAAACCAATCACAAAAATGAAAACTAAACTGAAAATGAATGGTGTGCCTTCTGCACATCCCTATTATTTATAGACTTTTACATATCCCACTGGATGCATCACATTGTGAGGCTAGACTGCAGTCAGTTACAATGCTGTAATTCAAGAGGGCTTGTTCTATCAAATTAGCAGCAAATTGATTTGATCAATTTGATCAATTTCCAAATTTGCAAATTGATTTGATCATTTAAAGAGAGAAGGGAGCAATGGTTTGACTAGCTACAAGACAGGCCGCAGCGCTTCAACCACAAATTTCTGAATGAAGCTCAATGATTTCTTGTTCAGCTAGAAGATACCTTACTTGTCGTAAAGGTTTCAAATAATGATTCCACTGCATCCAATGGTTGGTTACCCTCAATGTTAAAATCCTGCACAGTAAATGAGAATGGAAGACTCTGGTCCTTTTTAGTCTGTAGCCCAATAAACAACTAATTCTCCCATAACAATAGTGGGGCCGATCCCATGCCCTGTGGATCCCTAACGTACCTACGCACGTGTTTGTTTTCCGCACGGCATAATGTGCTGGCAATGGAAGTGTGTGTACTTCCTGTTTAGGCTGTGTGCACAACTGTACATGATATCCACAGGTCATGGGATCAGCCCCACCGACAGTAAAACAGAATCAGATATGTGTTGCAAAGGTCCTCAGAACTGTCAATTCTCATTGGTCAAAATCCCAAGAGGCATACTTCTTCATAATTAATTTGACTCAATGGGAGTTACCAATATACCTGCAGGACCGCCTCACCCTCCAGGACTGGGATCAGCCCCTGCAGTCGGCCGGGGGCGCCCTTCTCGAGGTCCACCGGGTTTCCCGGGAGTTGACCTTGAGGAGGACGTTTTCTGTGGCTGCACCACGACCGTAGAACTCCCTCCAGCTGGAGGTCCGCTTGACCACCGACCTCCCCTCTTTCCGTAGACAATATAAGATCTGAGGTAGCCCACGGGGGGTGGGGGGTGCCGGCAGCAGGAGCAGCGGCTTAGAGGGGAGGTGCAGGGCTCACATGTGAGACAAAAGAAAGACGTTTACTTTGATGATGATGGACAGAGGAAGAAGGATTGGCATGACAAAGAAGCTATAAGGAGGGACTCTGAACGGGTTGCCGGAGAAGCTGGTCCGGAGGCTTCAGCTGGTGCAGAATACAGCGGCCCGTCTCCGCTGGTCACAGGGAGCACATGACAACAGTGTTCCAGACTCTGCACTGCCTGCCTATAAAGCACCGAGTCAGGTTCAAGGTGCTGGTTTTAACCTTTAAAGTCCTTCACGGCCTGGGCCCTGCTTATCTGAGGGACTGCCTCACTCCCCATGTGCCCATGCGACCCTTGAGATCATCCGTGGGAGTCTTTTTGGAGGTTCCCCGGATGAGGCGGGTGGCCACCGATGTTGGATCTTTTTCGGTGGCTGCCTCTGTGCTGTTGAATTCGCTCCTGGAGAAAGCTCGGTTGGCTTCCACTCTCCTGCTATTTCAGCATATATGTAAGACCTGGCTGTTCCGTCAGTCTTTTGGCGAGGGTTGGGGGGTTCCCCGCATATTGTATTTTAAAATTGTTTTCATTTTTTTATTATTGTTTATTGATTGTTGTTCGCTACCCCGGGCTGCCCTGTGGGCAGGAGGGACGGGATATAAATTTTAAATAAATAAAAATAGAAAAGACATGTAGGAAATGGAGAGCAGGGAAAACCTTACCCAATGACTGATGCAGAGCGAGTGGACCAGGCATACAGGGAAAATTGCTTTAATATCTTTGTGAGCGATAAAATTTCTCTCAATCGTTCCCTGCCAGACATCAGGCATCCATACTGCAATAACAAGGTGTACCTAGAGAAGTTTCCAAATACCAGTGTAATAATCCCATTCCACAATGAAGGATGGTCACCTCTCCTACGGACAGTGCACAGTGTTCTCAATCGCTCCCCTCCTGAACTGATGGCCGAGATTGTGCTGTTGGATGACTTCAGTGATAGAGGTGGAGTGGCCCTTGGGTGGCGCCCTTGCAAGCTGTGTGGGGGGAGGGGTGAAGCCCTGGAGCTGCAGAGGGGACAGAAGAGCGTGTGACACCTGCCTCCTCCCCTTTACAGGTAGAAAGGCCCTGGGGTGGCGCCTGTCGAAGGGTAACACCTAAGGGTGTCAGCCGTCGTTGAGGCCATTAGTGGATGCGGTCTCTCCATGTGAAGGGGGTGGAGGCAAGACCCCAGATCGGCAGAGAGAAGTTCGAGGGCAACCTTCAGAGCCCTGCACCTAGGGGTCCTGCTGCAGTCTCTGGACTGCCCTCACTTTTGGACTGTTCCTTCTCCCTCCCGCCATGGGGGACGGGGTGGGGCTTGGATCCATACTCTTTGGAAGTTGGCTTCATTGGGCCAGCTTAAAATATTATTGTTGGCAGGGCTGTAGGCCCATGCATTTGTAGCAGAGCCTCTTGGGGATGTGTTTTGTGGGGTGAAATAGGTGGGACTGATAGGGAGGGGGGAGGTTCTGAGGGCAGCCCCAGGTGTGAGGTGGGTGCAGTGTGAGGGTTGGGGCTGGCAGGGAGGCAGGGAGAGAGGAGGCAGCAGGGAATGGGTTGGGGTGGGGATTGGGGCGTGAGGGTGGTTGGGTTTGTATATTTGCCTTCAAGTGGACTGCTAATGGGTTAATGTTTGATATATGTTTAGATTATGTATTTATTTGTATATTATGTACTGTTTATTATGTATTTATATTGTATTTCATTCATGAATGTAAGCTGCTACGAGACATCTGTGGTGTAGTCTGTGGGGTAAAAAATTAAAATGAAATGAAATGACTGTTCTGCCATGTCTTTGCCGAGGGAGATGGGGTGGGTGGGTTGGGTTAGGGAGGGTTTGGGATTTAATTGTTTTAAGTGGGGGATTTTAGGTTGTTTTTAATTTTTGTAAATGTTTATTTTAATCTGTATTTTAAGATGTTAGCCGCCCCGAGATGCTTTTAGCAGGAGGGGGTGGCATACAAGTTTTATTAATAAATAAATAAAGTAAATATTGGCCCACAATTTATCTGTCTAACACATGCTTAAATGCACTATATTTTACTTCCTGATAAAAATTGGATTCTGTCACCATTTTTCATGCTAAGGAGTACCAGGATCCTCATATAGCTCTATTGAATCAGTGGGATGACTTCAGGAGAATAGCACTAACCAATTTAAGTAAGTGAATGAAGGCTGGCACTGAAGGAGTAGTGTTTTCAAAAGCAGAGAGCTTAAAGGACTGTTTTATGCTGCCTAGAAAACTTTGAATAAATCTAATTAGAAACACATTTCCTGTTACCATCATACAATTCCTGAGATTCCCCCACTTCCTTTGCTTTTTAGCAGCTGGAGAATTTGCAGAAAGTCTGTTCTTTGTTACTGAGTTATTTATCTATTCCATATTCACCAACTGAAGCTAGCCTTCATTATTTGTAGTATCAATATAATCTCCTCAACAGGTAAATATGATGCCGCAAACACAGGATTAGGATATCGAATTGGCACGGAAATCTAGTGTTAATACGATGTATATTTACTTTCTTAAATAAAAAATAAAATTAAAAAAAAGATATCAGATTGGGAATGAACAGCAGGAGAAGATGAGTTTCTAAAGAACAAAGATCCTGTTTTCATCCAAATGGCCCTAGAAGTAAAGGACAAAAGGGGGGAAGAAAAATACAAATCAGAAAGTTTGCGGAAGTTTTCCATGGGATAGAAACATATCCTCCCAGCATGGCTCCTTCCTGTTTGCAACACTGGCTCAGCTGCCTCTCAGGAACAGCAGCCTTGAGTCACATGGATCCAGATCTGACCCGCGCCACTTCATCATCAGGGTTCCTGGTTTTCCATTTAGCATGGAGAACCAGTAAAAAACATGGAATTCCTGTTTTATCAGAGAAAAATGCAGAATTCCCATTTTCCCAGAGAAAAGAAAAAATAGAATTCCAGAATTTTATGTGAAATTTCCACCTGCAAAAACTCACTGGTGCCAATAGAGCTTTAAAGGAGGTAGAAGATCTGTGCAAATTCTGATGTGCACCTGCATCTAAGAGAAGAGTTTCAATGCGAGAAGAACACAGTCACTCACATCTGGCTTTTGGCGAGGCAGAGGTATGTTGTGGTCTGTGCTGGGGTTGTCAGGGAGGGAAGGGAACCACACACACACATCCCACCCCACCCCACCCCACCCCATCACACAGAGGGAGAGACTTGGGCTCCATGCTGGGGCTGGCTGTTGTGGGACATGGCTTTATTTTGTCATTTGAGTGGCAGTGGCAACCAGTTCATCAAACTGTAACAAAAAAAGAATGATTTGCAGTAAACACTTACTAATTTTAATGGCCAAAAATGCAGATTTTGGAGTTTTTAATCAGAATTTGGGGGATTTTTTCAGAGAATTGCCAGTTTTTCTGGCAGAAGAAGTTAGGAACTCTGCTCAGCATCCCCTAGCTGCTCCCCCCCCCCCCCCCCNNNNCCCCCCCCCCCCCCTCACTCCAGTAGCTGGCTCCGCTGCCACTGTTTCTAGTGGCAGCAGCAGCAGCTAATGCACACACTCAGCCCGGGGAGAGCAGTCCCTGAATGAGAAGAGCAGCCCTCAAGCCCTGAACAAGCAGAAAGCAAATAGTTGGTGACAGTGCATTTTTTTTACTGGTGCGGGGAATGAACGGGCATGGAGGATTAATAACGGGGAGCGATGACAACAAGGATGAGGAGGCAAATTGCAAAGCTGGGTGCTTTCTCTTTTCTGCATGGGATGGCAGGATTGCAGGGTGAGGATGAGGAGGCAGCATGCAGGGCTGGGGTCTTTCTTTTTTTTGCATGCCTACATGGGGTAGGGTAGCAAAGTCAGGGCTGCGGGCTCTTTCCTGCATGGGGTTAGGTTGACTCCGCAAATGTTTTGCTCATAAATGATTATTAGTCAAGATGGTCCCCTGATGAGACCCCTCTGAATCTCAGAGAGTGAACAGCAAGGAATGGCTCACTCTGTTATGATGTGTTGTGTATGTATCACTGAAACTGCCACTGTTGGAACCTGCATGCTGGACTGGATGAACCATTGGGCCCCTTGAACACCAAGCATGGCACTTCTTATGGTGTGAATGACTAATAAGTTGTTCCAGCCTTTTTGGGGTGTTCATATATAACTTTTTTTAAATTGCGTTTTACTTTTTAAAAATAAGTTTTGAAGTTTCTCATTTCAGAGACCACTGTTTGAAATGTATGTACTGTGTCTGAGTGTAAATTTACATGGACACATACAAATGAACATATATCAATTTTATGCAAAGGTGTCCTGCGTTCTCCCACATGCTGAGTGCTGCTGTTCCTTATTTCAGAGTCCGGGGTTTGAGAAAAATGCCCCAGAGAGTTCTGGAATCCTATTGGATTCATGAGCATTGGGGGGCAGACCAATGTAACTGGTCCACCACCCTGAAGGGGGCAAAGGAGGGCAGGGATCTGGACCCTCAAAAGGTAATGGTCCAACCATGACAACTGTCATAACAACACCCCCAATAATCAGAAACCCTGTTTCCCAGGCTGATGCAAAACATTAAATTCAATGTGTGTTCAGCCTCATGTGCCAGGCCATATATTACCTGGGATCGGCCCATGGTTGTCATGGAGGCCATGACATCCTCCTGTGCCCCTGAAAGGCTGGCCTCTGTATGGATGTTGGAGTCACTCAAGACAATGGGTGTTCTCAGATGAAAGCAGAGAGATCCACCCCCAGAGCTACTCTGGGGGTGCACCCCCATATCTACCTACTCCCAGCCCTGCTGGAGTCTGGATCAGATGGACCCACAGGGTTCCCCAGCCTGTGGTCTGCCTGTGAGGCCCCCTCCTACACCAAAGAGTTGCGGATTAGAATGTCTGCAATCCTATGGTTTTGCCCAGGGCAACGGCTGGCTGGAAACATAGTACCAGTGTGGGTCCACACATTAGACAGACCGCTGCACCACTTCAAGCCGGTGCCCTGAGTTTGGCCAGCCTGCTCTGCCAGCAATGCTCCAGGCTGTTCCAGAGTGCTGGTGGCGGGGCTGTCCTGAGGCAGGTGCAGCCTGCTCCACCTACACATCTGGTGGGGCATTTTTAGACAGACATGCTACCTAGGCATGAAGTGGGCTGGCAAGGCCAGCACTGGGGCATATTGTCTGTCTAAAAACACCCAGTGAATCCGGGCGATCCCAACACCACCTCTGAGTCCAGCTTGGCTAGAGTGGTCAGGAAGTCTGCAGCAGAACCCTCAATCTTTTCTGGGCCTCAAACACAAGGCGGACACACTCCATGTTGGGCAAGTCATACACTGGATTCCTTCGATGGACCAGATTGTCTTTCCAGACCACTGTGACTCCACCCCACCCCACCCGACCCCTGATCCTAGACTGATGCTGCACCAAGTACCCAGCCAGCATAATCTGAGCCCACACAGTCCCAGAAGCCTTATGGAGACAGGTCTCAGTAATGCATACAAGGTCAGTGGCCTCATCCATGGATAGCAGCTGTTTTATTCACCACTGACCTCTCATTAAACAACAGCATCAGATCAGAGTCTCCACTGACCTCAACCTCCAAATATCCTGAGAAAAGGGGAGAGGAGTGTAGCAGATTCATTGCCTATAGAGGGTCTGGATAGAGCCAGCAAGAAGGTAGCTAAAGTCCTGCAGGAGACACTTAATTAGGGTGCAGAGAGCTAATTAAGATGCAAGCCTAATTGGGACCAGGTGACTAATGAGGAAGCCATTAGCCAGCCAGAAAGGCAAACCAGCTCCAACCAATCCTAGGAGAAGGGAGTAGCTATAAAAGGCCAACTTGGTCAGTTGGGTTAGGAGATTGTTGGTTTGGCTGCTAAACCATGTTAGGAAATCCTGCTAGTTAAGTCTGAAGGTAGTAATTCTCTAACTCCTTGAACAAGGGGAGAAAATCAAGAAGCCTGTGATGGAGACATTCCTGGAAGAAGGCAATCTTCTACCTCCCTGGATCAAGGCTACGCAGACAGCGTGGGAGACCAAGGTGAAAGCCTTCTGTAATTGAGTGGCTCATGAAAGAGCTGAAAGTTTGTGTTTATTTGCAAGGCTCAGAGAAGAGCCAAGACAGTGTTGATAACAGAGTCAGGAAGCATCTGAACCCTGGGCTGAGGACTTGGAGGGCCTATGTGTCCATAAGAAGGACTATATTTAACCCAGAAGGGAAGCTAGCTGTATTTATTTTTGGGGACCTACTTACTGGAAGAAGTCCTATTAACCCCAGTGTAATGGGCCCAGCTATTAAGGGGTAAAGTGGAGGCTGGGTGAGTGTTAAAGCCTTAGTCTGGGGTGCTAGACCCCAAGGCAAATAATATATTGTGGTTATTCTGGCTGACAGCCCTGTCAAGGGCTCTGATTAGTAGTCTCATGAGGCATCACTCTTAAGACTCCTATTTTGGTGAGTGTTGTGCCCCCCTATAGGGGCTATTTGATGTGGACTGCGGTTGAGCTATTTTCCACTTGGCTCCTCCTGAGCTGGAGAGCCAATCTATCCACAAGGAGGAGACAGATACAGAGACCAAGTGACTGCGTCTGTACCTATGATAACTTTTTCCTCCTCTTCCGTCCTCCCTGCCCTACCTTCCCATGCCCAACATGGCCACAGTTGGTTCAGCAGCTGCCCCCAACAACTTCCCCCTGCTCCACAAAAAGCCAGTGGGTACCCCTGAAGCCTGACATCCCCAAAGAAAAATTGGCTAGGGAAGCAGGCAGGGAAACTACCCTACTCCCATATCCTTGTCTTTGCCCTCCCATCACCAGTAGGCTGTGGCACTATCCCCACCGTGTATTTGATATTTCCATATTCCCCTTCTCATCTGGCGTCATGACACAACCCATCGCCCGCTGCCCATACCCCCATCTAACATGGGGGGTTATGCTGCCACCCCCAATTCTGTATGCCCACAACCCCCTTCACTGGGGGTCAAGGAACAGCCCTTCTTACTCCACCCCTGCCTGTAACTCCTCCCGGTGGGTGTTTGTGGCATCACACCTGTCCCCAGTTCCTCCTGTCCATACTCCCCCCCTTTATCACAGGATTGTGGCACAGCTCTTCTTCCCCCACCCCTGCCCATACCCACTCTAGTGGGGTGGGGGGAGTTCATGGCACCACCCTTACAACTAATTCAACATGCCCATATCTAGTCTCCCATGGGGGGTGGGTGGGCATGCTGCTACCCCTACCCCCAATTCCCCATACCCTTCCACCAGGGGGCCATGGCACCCCCCCATCTCCAACTTCCGATGCCCATATCCCCCTCTCACTGAGGGATCCATGGTACTTCCCTCCACCCCTGCTCTCTCCCACCAAGTTCCACATTTCATGCCTCCACTACAAATCATTAAAACAAAAAGTAAAGCAAAGTAGGCCAACCCTCAACTTTTGGCTGCTAAACAGCAGATGGTCTTTGGCACCTACTTTAAGTGGCACCTGCTTTCAGTAGCTGCTGCAGGCAACAGTCTACAAAGGCCGGGGTCCTTATAAAGCCAGAGGGCCAAGGGTGGGTGCGGGGCAGCCCCAGATGGGAAGACAGAGTCCCACTCCTTCTGCTCATCTGAAAGCCTCCTCCCTACTTGCAACTATCTCCTCTGCAGATGCTCAAGACAGTAGAGCTGAAACTAATTTCCATGCAAACAAATAAGCCCATCAAACCTGCACGAAACTGAAACAAACAAAACAGATAATCACTATCACTATTCATTTGTGATTCATCAGAGAACCAGTGTAGTCATTTTTGGTATTTCATTTATTTTATTTTGGTATTTCATTTACTTCATTTTAACACAACTAGTGCTATTGTATATGTGCAGCAGCTGAAACGAAGTGACCAATATAATGGGACCGGGAGGTGCGGGTGGGGGGATGAAACAAAATAAATTAAACTAAGTAATCAAAACAGAATGACCAAAAGTGAAGACCTATTTCAGCTGTGACTATCATCCACTCTTCATTTCAGCTAGTCAAGATGGGAATGCTCCTTGTCTGCTGTCCCCTGTACTCAAACACACACATACAGATCCAATCAGCTCCTTAATATAATAGTAAATGATAAGAATTTAGTTTTGCTGGCATTTTAATTATATTTAATTGTTATTAGTTGTTTCAAATTTATTACAAAGAAGCAATAAAATACTGCTTTACAGCATAATTCCAACACTGCATGAGACAGATTTCTTATTAAAAACCAAAATCACGTTGCCTTCTTGCACCTTTCTTTCTAGTCTAATAATATGTGTAATATCAGATTGGAGCACTACAGGCAGCCATTAATCCTTATCAAAAATGATTCATTATTACTCCTCTGATTTTCTGACAGACACATAGCAGGGCTAAGGATAAGAAAAGCAAAATTGAAAGTAGACTCTTTTTAGGGCACTGCTTCACATTTTCTTTAAACACACCCTTCAGCTTAGTCCTAACGTTTGAAATAAATGGAAGAATGCAGTTATTTGGTCCCCGCCCCCCCCCTCGCACATGTGGGGAGGGATATCTGTTTGAACACTGCAGCATGTGTGTGGGATGGGTGGGCATCCATGGGAACATCGCGACCAGTGGGTGGGGGTACATGCATGCTCCACCCACCAGCACCCACGCATGGAGCAATAGGCGCCAATGCTGGATGCTCCGTGCGTGATGGGTGGGGGCTCATGAGACATGCACCCGTGCCCATGACAAACGGGCCTTTGGCCCTTTTCAAACATACACAGCCCCCCTTTGCACACATGTGCGAGTAAGGGGGGGACGTCCGTTCCAACACCATGGTGGGTGCAGGGGGGACGGGTGGGGGGCTGTGGGAATGCACGCCCATGTGCTGCCCACCCATTAGAAACAGGTCTTGGATTTAAAATTGAAAATCACCCATAAATGTAAAAGAGATGCAAAGGGCAATCTATGGAGCACTTAGTTGCTTAATGCCATGCTGTTCAGTAGAAGAACTCCATAATTTAGTGCTAAGAGACTTCCTTTATAATGATGGATAAATGCTATCCAATTTTAAAATTTAGTATTTCAATATCGGGGAGGAACAAACCTAAGAACCTAGCTGAAAGGGAGGAAAATGAATTAATGTAAATGTAAACCTGCTTCCCTTCAAAATGGTAAAATTGTTCCTATATGCTTTTTTTCTACCTTTTGGCTCAATGGAATGCCAGCGAACATCAGCATAAAGACCCCATATACTTTAAAGGGCATTTGATCAGGCCACTAAAATGCTCTTGCATAAGAAATGTATGTGGGTTTTTAACGTTAAGTAAAGCCAATGTCTGTCAATTCCCAGATTTTTGAGAACCTTAAGTCAATGCTATTCTCGGTTGTAATTTTTTTTTAAAAGGAAATATCTACCCTCTTTTACTGCACAGATAACCTTCAAAATGTATGCCAATAACTAATGCTGAAACCATGTTATCATTT
>QEPC01008046.1:1990865-2002301 GCA_003113815.1 Sphenodon punctatus | reverse complement strand
GTGAATCCACCTTGTGATTTTTTTACACCATTAATAACACACTGATGATAACAAGAAGGAAGCCACATGTATTTATCAGTTTCATTGTTGATTGTCTGTTAAATAGCTAATTCAGAACACACTATCCCATGACTTCTAGTATTTTCTGTATGAGCACAGTTTAGACCCATAGTCCAAAGGCGCAGGCTTCTTTCCCCAACGCAATCGTACTTCACACTTCCTAATCTTTGTTCAGTCCAGGATGCCAGAATTGGTCCCAGGGTAGATTACTGGGACTGCTGTCTTGTCTTTTCTTCTGTTCTCATGAAACCACCTGAAACAGCAATTTGTAGGCTTGCTAAGTAGACCTCAAACTCTGGAGTGCTGCTCCTTGAAGGGAAACCTCCGCAGTCTGACTAGAATAGTCAGCTTCTGAGGGGAGGACTTGCAGCAATTAAGCAGTTCTCAAATCGGTTACAGCTTTTACATACATCATAATTCAATTGCCACTTAGATAAATCAAACCTACTATAGAAATATAAATCTATTATACTAGTAAAACACTCTAATTAAATGCGGGGTGCCAGAAGTCTAGCTGAGTCATTTACCAATAAGTCTTACATTAAACACTATTCTTAACAATAATTTGATAATTTGGTGACCCACTTTAAGTATTTAATAATTAAAAAAATCTTTATTTGCCTCAACACAAAGTTATTTTCAATTTTAACCACCGGTACAAAACTATGAAACATACTTATAGACCAAATCTCGATTTACAAATCAAAAGTAACAATTTTACAATATGAACAGACATAAATACAGACCAAAACTACCTTCAGGGCTTATCCACAGTCAATGCTTCCTCAGTGAGTTCCTTCCCCCGCAGCTGATTCCACCTTTCCCTCCAAACCACTTTACCAAATCCCGCTACCGCCCGTGTTAAATCAGTGTCTTTATAATTCAAACACAAGTCTAATGGATCAGCATAAGGGAACCTCAGCTGTACTTGACCCAAAATCCCTAAAACTGTTACCCTCCTGCTTGCATATTTAGGACATACGAAAAGTATATGTTGTATCTTATCAGGTACTTGCATTTGGCAANTGAAAATATGGGGACAAAAATGAAAATTTCAGGACATAACCAGGACTTCAGATAGCAAGATAAATCAAAACTCTGAACCTAGTCTCCTGATATATGGCCCCACAGACTTTGGGGTGCCAATGATTGAAACTTGGGTCAGGGCCTCTGGCACTTGCTCCATCCTCTGCTCTTCTGTAATGCCTCCTGTCTTCTTCACTCTTTCTACAAATGCTCAAAATTTTTTATCTGAATCTAGTTAAACTTCTATAATTTAAACAGAGGCAACACCTGCAAGTAACTTGATACTTCTGTTAAAATCAGAAAACATACATAATTTATAGAATTGGGACCTTTTATTCAATCTTTCTGAAATTTGGCAGGAATGATCCCATGGGTGAGGGGAACAACCTATCCACAATTCAATCAAATTGGATGGAAGAAAAAGCTGTTAAAGCTGTAAATGTGTGCAAACCACAAAATTAAATTGCTCATACAATCAGAACCTTGTAGACAATATTTCTGAAATTTGGCAGGGATGACCCCTTGCAGACAGGGTACAATGATCCAAAATTCCATCTAAATTGAATGGAAAACAAAGAGTTTATAGCAGAACACTTTATGCAATCTGTCTGAAATTTGGCAGGAATTATAGCTTTGGTGAGGTGTACAACCTTTCCAAACATCCTACAAAGTGGATGAAAGATGAAGCAGTTACAGCCAGAAATCCATTTCCCATTGAAACTAATTAAAAATAAAAATGAAACTTTTAAAATGAAAACAAATTCTTGATAGCGAAAAACAAAAAATGAAAATTTCAATAACAAAAACCAAAATGGTTCCCTGGTTCACACCCCTGGTTGGAAACCTGCAAGATGCCTAACTCTCAGGAGGTGGCCAAGTGAAAGGTTGGTTTATTTATTTATTTTAAGTTTTTATATCCAGTCCATAAAAACCCACCCTAACCTGCCCAAGCAGCTCAGGGTGGCTTACAATCCTCATAAAAACATCCATAATAACAATAATAATACAATACAGTTTAAAAACATTGCCAAATGTAGCCAAAAACCAACCCAACAGCCCCTATTCCTAGGCGCCCCCCTCCCTCCCCCCCACTGAAAGCCAGGTGGGACAAACAGGTTTTACATTGACGTTGAAACAAAGGAAGGTCCGGGTTATGAATTCTGTTTTTTGATGAGTCACTAAATTAATATAGAGCGCAAAGAAAATCTGCCTAGTGAAGAAGATAGGAGCATGATCCCAATTCTGCAAGTACTTACTGAAAGCAGATTCTAGATATGTGCAGGAGAGGACATGTTCATTTTTGTTTTTATTTCGTTTTTGTTTGAATTTTTTTTCTGTTTTGTGTTTCGTTTCATTTTTAATTTGTTGGTTTAAAATGTTGCCTTCCATTCATTCCAGCGGGCATTCATTTGCATGGCTTTGTTAAAGAATAGGGGAGTGCAGTGTGATCAAATGCCCATGGGGGGGGGGGCAACACTGGAACAGAGAGGGAAAGGCTGCTGTTCTTCTGCCTGCAACATTGTCTGTCTCTCCTATGCCCACCAGTCACTTCTCAAAAGGATGGGGGTCACTTAAAACAGATTTAGTAGGATTATGCAGAGGCAAGAGATTTAAATTATTTGAAACAAAGCACGCTGCAAAACACGCTGAACCAGAAGCTAGCAGCAGATAAGGGCTTCTGCCAACAAGCTTCCCGCGATGTGGCTTTCATAGTGCCCTCCCTCCAGTGCCTCTAGTTGACTACTCCAAGTTATGGCATCTCTGAATGAAGCCCTATCACGGGAATTCTCTGTGGTTGTCAAGTGCTATGTGAAGTCTTAGCAATCCTAGTTGGCCAGCAGAGATGCCAGTCATGTTCAATCCTATTCCCTCCCTTCCGCTGACTTGAATTGATATTGTTTTTGTCTAAAATATCCTCACTGCAGGCACTGTAAGGGGAAACATAAACAACATTAAAATGAAATTTCATTGGTTTTCTGTTTTTCTGTTTACCTTAGACAAAATTACAAAATTTCATTTGAGTTAAACAGAAAACATAAATGAACCCTTAGCAGGCACCCTACTACACTTTCCCACTGAACCATTTGCTCATTGTCATGTTGTTTCTTAAGATAAAAAAATGAATGTGCTGTACTTTCAGACTTTTCTTTTTGCCTCATTGATTTTTACCTTGTATTTGATGCAATATGACCTTCATTGATTCTGTGCTATTAACCGCCAGTTGCCTTACCTTAATGTGTATTTTCATATCTAAGTGCCTAATGTCAGGCATAGAACTCTAGAAATAGGCACCTAAACAAATCCCGGGGACTGATCCCCTGCCCCATCGATTCCTTTTGTACCCCATTGCTTGTACGTTGTTCTGTGCTGAAACCACACATGCAAGCAGGGGTGCATGCAGGATCCATGGGGCATGGGATTCACCCCAATAGATTATTTTTTTCCCAGACAATGATCATGACAGCTATCTATCTTGACCTTTTGTAAAACAGAAAAAAATATAATACTACTTTGCCTAATGATGACCATAAACAGGATACCTCCTAATGTCTATTTGTCCCAATCCAGAATAAGGAGGAAAATAATAGGTGTCCTCAGCTACCAACAGCAAACTGGCTGTCCAAATTGCTTGGTTTGCATTTGCAACCAAAGTGCAAGCTTAATGGCTAAGGAAATGCCGAACTAGGGCTGGTGGAAATCAGAATGGCTTATCAGAATTCTAGTCTGAATTCTGAATGAAATAATTTTTTGGTTGGAATTCTGACAGGACAATTTTGTACATACTTTGGGAAAAGTAGCAGTCTCTGTTGTGTGTATATGCAGAATCACAGGTACCATTTCACACATGTGGAAAAGACCACTTTTCTTTTTTCATTCTGCTTGATAGGAACCAGCCAGAAATTCTGGTTTCATCCCTACCCCAAACCTTTCCACAAGAACCCCATTATCTTTGGTAATCTTTTCCCTGAAACACAGGAGCAGCACCTGATTCAGAATTGAGTTTAGAATTTAGAGAGGGTTGAAAAGTTGGTTGCTTATCTTTCTATTATGCCTATATAAAATATCACAACTATCAAGTTCCAGATAGAAGGATTCAGATACAAACCATGAAACATGAATTTTGGAAATATCCCTTGCTCCAGAATTATATTTCTGAATTTCAAGAAACACGTGAGAGATTTTCAGCAGAGATTAAAGTACCTGCAAAAATTGATATACCCAATTAATTTCTGGTACCTGATTTTACTTGACATTATTGGGTACCGATTGGTACCAAATTGTGACCCAATTTGGGTACCCAGTTTTCCGGTACTGATTTTTCCAATTATGTCCTGAGTTTTTCACTTCCGACGCCTATTTTTTAAATTTTCTGTCCCAGAAAGTTGACTTCTGGTGCCAGAAAATCAACTTCAGTCCTAAATTTTCAGTTTCCTGTCCCAATTTTTTGACTTCAGGTCCTGATTCTTTTTGTTTTCTGTCCTGATATACCAATCAATAATTGGAAAATAAACATTCCATACCAGAAATTTCCAATTTTTGATAGCTTTGATACCTTATTGATACCCAGGTAACTCATGAAATATTAAATGCAGTACTTGAAAATGTGGGTTTTATCCGTGGATATTAAATTAAGTATCCATTTCTGTTCTATTTTACAGGCTACTCTTTTTACTAAAAGACCTGCATGTTCCAGTAGCTATAGATCTTCGAACAGGTATACCATATATCTGACCCCACAACAGTACTGCTTTTATTCATTAAATATCCAACTGTATGGCCAATTCTACAGTCCTAACTCAGGACAGCAGGAATCTATCAACAGTCAGATTCTAGACTCTTGTTAGCTGTTACTAAAGCAGAGTCCCAAGGTATTTATAAAACAGCATTCCATGGGGAATAAAAACACTAACAGTATCCCTCCTCTTCATCTTTCATAGGCCATCACTAGACCCAGCTGACTTTTTTTTTTTTTTTTTAAAAAAGCACATTATTTTCCATCAGCAGCATCTGTTTCCTTGGCAGATTCCTCAGACAATTATGTTGGCAGCTTTGGAGTAGCCTCTGGGTCTGTCATGTAGCTAATACCCTTGTCCTTGCTTCATCATTTTATAGTGATTCAATTTGTTTCTGAATAATGTCTGCAATTTTTACACGATTAAGCTCCAGCACCAATCACCTACGAAATCTCAAACCCAACCCTTTGATAGCAATATGGAGGACTTATTAACTATTGACATTTTCCCCCAACCAAACATTTGTTATAATATATAAGACAGTGTTAACAGTTTCTCCATCAGCCTGAAAATATGTCATCCTGTGCATTAGTGACAATCTTTAGTGAGTGACACTTTGTTTCTGCATACAGAGAGAGATTTTCAAAATGGTGCCCTTAGGTTTTACTGTAATGCAAGTTATGAGGCAACAGTTTTGCACAGTGAATTTCACAATGCAGTTCCTACAAAATTTAAGAGGCAGGAGACCAATGGTCCATGTAGCCCAGTATCTTGTTTCCAGCAGCAGCCAGTGCAAGATGCTTCAGAGGAATTGTACATAGGCAGATATCTAAGTGACCTACTCGGATGGATTCCGCTACTGATGAATTGAGCAATCACAGCAAAAGCTATTTCCAGATGTAACAGACCATTTTCCTGTGCTCACCCGATGAGGAAACTTCCCGGCTATTTCACTGTTTTTTCTAGTTCCCATTCAGTAATGCCACATTGCTTAGGTTTGCTTGTGTATGATCACAAGTTCAGTACATAACTTTCATCATTTCTCTTATGGTCCTTGTTTTGACACCTTTTAAACTGTGTTTTGATTGTATTTCAAGGGATAGCCCTTGTTTTCTGCTTACTGATGTCAGAAACTGTCATAAAATCCTGGAAATTGAGGAAAATACTGGAAACTCTGGTGGAAAATACAAACACCCCCCTTCCCCAAAAAATTACAAAAAAAAACCCTTAAAAAATAGCAGACAATCACACACTCTGATCTTGGCAACAGTGGAAGCATGGATTCAATGGATAGTAAGGAAATACTGACCAACAGTCATAAGCGCTCCCCAAAGGTAGGTATTTCCTGACAGTACGGGAACAGACATTCTCATCTCTCTTCTAAATTGCACTGTGGATGCAGTCCTTCATAGAATGAAATTCATGGGTACTTACAAACATGGTGGACCAGCTATTCCCCTGCCCGTAGGGTGGGGAGGATTTCCTTTGGTCAGTGCTCTCTGGCTGTGGGAACAAACATCCCTGCAGCCTGACCCAGCAAGAGGGAGGGTGTGGGGAGCAATGTGCCACCGCTTGGCCATGCCCCAACTCTCCTGGCATCGCCCTGCTCCCTGCCATGATGGACAGCCATGACTCCCTATTATGGCAGCCATGGCTGACCGCTATAGCAATCTCCATGCTGGGAGGAGCTGGGGCTTGGAGGAAATATTTCTGCTTGGTTTTACCCACTCTGACCCAGTTGGGCTGTGGCTGGCCATGGACTGTGGGCCTGCTTTGTTCTGGGTTCACATTTCCTTCCAGCTCAGTTACCACCCTGGGCAGGGTTTTTTTCTGGGCCCAATCTGGCAGGCCCAGAAGAAATGTTCAGACATCATGCTGGCCCAGTCAGTCAAAAGCAGGCTGAACCGGGGCAGTGTGATATCTGTTAACGCCCAATGGCTCATTGATGTTAACTGTCCTGATGGAAGATTTCACCCTGTATGTTGGAAGTGCAGGGATGGAGTGGGGAATCACCTTGTTTTTAATAATCCAAAACATAATTTAATGAGTATTTTTATCATCAAAAGAAACCAAGCAAGGAAAAGTCCTATTAATGCTTTTTTTGTGTGAGAGAGAAGGTTATAGAATATACAGCTTTATATTTTAGAGATATTAACATTATACTATTATGTTCCTTTGCCTCCCACTTTCCTTCCAAAAGTCAGGTTGAGTATAGAGCTGAAAGTGGGTACCTGAAAAATGGGTATATCCATAAACTGTTTGGTACTCTTATCGACCCAACAACATTGGGTACTGATCTGTACTGGTTTGCAACATGATTTGGGTACCTGGTGTCCCAGACACCTATTTATTGGTTTTCCATTCCATAAAATTGACTACCGGTTCCATTTTTAAATTTCCATTCCAATTTTTCTGTTTTCCGACCCAATATACAATTTTTGGTAATCGGGTAATTTGAAAAATTGGTATCAGTAATCAGTAAAAATGTGTGTCCCCCTCCCATGCACCTGATCTCCGGCGGTGTCTTGTGTAATGCCGCCTTGCAATATTTTTGAAACCATGCGCAAGCACATCGCACGCTTGTCTAAAAATGGCCCAGATTAAGGTGTCTGAACAAAACCAATGCTTTCATGCAGCTGCACAGTGATTATTATTCATATTTGGACAATGTAGTTTCTAGGAATTTTGGTAATACTATAAAAAATTGAAAAAACAGAAAAATAGTCGCACATCTGTGTTTGGTGAGAAAGAGGTTGATTTTAGACCATTTACAGTGATACATTCTTACTTTTGATTCAGAGATGGCTGAAGTATGCCAGGCAATCATGCTTGACCCATTTTACTAAGTTCTGTCTGTGTAAAAGATTCATTTCACAAGCCTGAAAGCTTTCCAGCACTGATTCCAGAAATGTATTGTTATTTCTGAGAATACCCTTTGAATTTGAGTAGAATAAATGACTCCTGTTGGAATTTTCAAGCACCTAGTTATCTTTGAGGCACAAGTCAATGGGACTTTTGTTCCTAAATCCTTGTAGCTGTTCCTAAACCCCATCCCTCTAACAGGTGTGGGGGATGGCCCTTGTCTCCAATGCTCTACGTGGGCTGCCATTGTTCCTGGTTCGGAGGCTGCAGCTAGTGCAGAACACAGCAGCCCAACTCCTCTTGGGGACGGGTCACCGGGACTACATAACACCTGTGCTCCGGACTCTGCACTGGTTGCCAATAGCGTGTCGAGCCAGGTTCAGGGTATTGGTATTGATCTATAAGGCCCTTCACGGTCTTGGCCCCTCGTACCTCAGGGACAGCCTCACCCTCCATGCCCCAGAGTGGCGGCTTCGGTCTGCGGGGGTGCCTTCTTGGAAGTCCCCCGTGTTAAGCGGGGGGACCACAATGGAGAGGGCATTCTTGGTGGCCGGGCCGCGCCTTTGGAACTCGCTCCTGGAGGAAGCTCGCCTGGCCCCAAGCCTTTTAACATTCCAGCGAGTTTGTAAAACCTGGCTGTTCGCTCAGGCTTTTGGGGAGAGGGTGGGTGGGTTAGGGGTTTTTAATCTCCCCCTACCCTTATTTATTGTTGTTTGTGCCTAACCCTGTTTTAATATTATTAGGATTGTTTGAAATTTTTATATGATTGTATTTTTATGTTTTAAAATTGTTAGCCACCCCGAGCTGTTTTCAGGAGGGGCGGAATAAAATAAAATAAAATAAATAAATAAATAAATTCCTTAAAGAAAGGAGGCTGGGCAGTCTCGCTCTTCTCTTGCTGGGTAGGTGAGAGTTAAACCTGGCAGAAGAAGAGAAGGTAGAAAGTTAAAACACAGGCTGTTAATGTGTGGAAGGCAGGATGTAAAAGAGATGTCTGCAGGGGGTGGGGGCCGGGGATGGTTAGCATTGGCATTCCCCCTGCAAACCTCTCCTATCCACTCCTACCTTTTCCATGTCCCTTCATATATACCTGCTCTACACTTGCTCAGTTTATATATTTCTACTACCTATTCTACATGCTTGAGGAAGGGCCCTGTGTGGCCCGAAAGCGTGCTAATTTCCAACAAAAGATATTTGAACCACTTGGTCTCTCTGTCACTTGGGACCAACATGGTGACTACACTATCTTTGGCTTAAACAATAATGAGTTGTGGCCAGTTTTACCCAAAAATGATTGTGTCCGTAGCCTTTCCCCGCATTGCAGGGACAACAATCTACTGCTTCTACCCTACCCTATTTGGAAAACAATACAAAACTATACATTGTTTATAGATGTCAATTCTAGCAAATCATGTTCAGAACAATCCTACAATACATTTTCTTGCACCAAAATAAAATTGATTAGCTTGATTCTGATTGCTCAAATCATCAACATGCAAGGAAGTTATAAGGCGATCTCCAGTCCTGAGAAGGAAGTAAATCATGCATCTAGAATCACAGCAGTATGATACCACAGGGATGCATTTGAACAAGCAGACAGCAATGCAGACTTCAGATCCAATGAGAGAGCACACTGAACTACAGAGATTCACTCACAGACCAACCATTAGTGTAACTGATCTCTCCACTGCTTCTGTTCCCTCTTTCCTTTTTTCATGTGCAGAGTAAGATCACATTACAGAAAGTGTTTTGTTTTTCCATTGGTTAAGCACTTGTTTTATTCTAGGAGAACTAGAAGAAATCTTTTTCCTTTCTGTTCCCAAATCATCATCTTATGCTTGCCTTCACATCACTACAGGCAACTTATACAAGCTATATATGATTTTGCTATGGTGCTTTCATATGCTTTTTAAAAGGTGAACTGAAAAATGTCATAGCTGCTTACTAGCACGTAAATGAAACTTTGGAAACGGCATACAGAATTTAAATGTGGGCATAAGAAAATACCTCTTGTGTGTCCACACGTGTAGTAATAACATTAGTAACAGCTTCAATTTAAAAACTACTTTTATGTAAGGAAATAGAAAGGGGCAGCCTTTTAATGCACTCAGAAAGAAAAAACAGAATGAAAGGGTGTAGAAAATTGCCATGGCATGCTTCAGGTCAGGCTGGTCTTCCAAGCAAGGATTAAGTACTTCTGTTTCCTCCTTCATCCTGAAGGCAAATACATTCCACACTTTGGTAAGACATCCCTTAGAATTATTTAAGCATTTTTCTGTGATTTCACAAAGTCTTTTCCCGCTAACGCATTTCATCCAGAGGATTGGTGTCAAGTGCAAAATTCTTGCCTTGAAAATTTTCAGATAATTATGGGATCAGTTTACTTGAAAGAAAAAGAAAAAAAATCATTGCCGTTAATAAAATGGTTTAGGAGGTTGACATCTAACACTCACTTCTGGCTTTCTGATTTCAATTCTCCCAGAGCAACACCCTCAGACCTTACCCAAGAAAAAATACTTAGGCTAATCTCCCCATGGTACTTTCACAATGATAATCCACTTTCCAAGTGTTCATTCTGTCACAAAGACCCAACCTTATTTACCTTAAAGTACTTTTCTGTACAACATGCTGAGTAAGTTACATCTTTAGAGTCCAGCCTCTATCTCGGTAACCCTTTCTCTTACCAGCAACCCCTTCCTGGCTAGTTTCAATGAGGCCTAAAGGAGCAGGCCCCTGGTCTTAGACCCCCCACATTGGTTTATTTCCCAGACAGCCTTAGGGAAATTGCCTCCTTGCCCCTATAGAAGACCCTCTCTGGATAAGGTGCTGGACTTGGACCTGGGAAGCCAGGGTTTGAATCTCACCCTAGCCATGAACTCACTGGGTGGCCTTGGGCAAGTCACAATGTCTTGGCCTCTATTCCCCATCTGTAAAATGGGAATATGTTTGTCTGTCTGTTCCTGTGTTCCCCTCACCCATGCCCATTTTAGATTGCAAGCCCACTAGGCAGGAACCTGTCTTGAAATCTGTGACTGTAAAGCACTGTGTACATCTAGTAGTGCTATAGAAATGCTTAGTCGTAGTAGTCAGGCTTTTCCTCAAAGAGGCAACCCTTGCCTCTCCCTGGTGGTCTTCCCTAGAGCTCTCAGTCTGGCCTTACCATGGGGCGGACTGGGGTGTCTGCTCCGGTCACCAGGGGCCCCCATGCCAGGGATCCCTTCTGCACTGCTGCTGCAGTCTGTCAGTTCTGTGATTATGCATGGCTGCGTAATCCAGGGTGTGCCTCCAAGAAGGCACACCCTGGCTGGCTGTACTCTTCTCCCCCCATTAGGCTGCTCAGCACAGCCCAGGCTACCCAGCTCGGCTCAGCTCAGGTCCACTGCTCAGGGGTCAGGTGGCAGCCATGTGCAGGATTTATTATTGTCCAGTGTTGACCTCGGGAGCGCCCCTCCTCTGCAGTGGCGACTCATTAGGAGGATTTACTTCCATTTTGACCCCAGCCTTCCCCCTGGCCTGCCTTCTGGTTCTACCCCCAGGCTGAGTTCAGTGTAGGGAAGCCTCTGCCAACTCCTACTTTCCCTGGCTGACACCATGTGATCAGGTGCCGTGTGCACAGTAGCACCGCCCATCAAGTGTGTGATGCTCATTTACCCGCTGGCTGCCCTTCCTGCCTGCCACCAAGGAATGCGAGGAGGGGGAGCCAGTGGCACCAACTTCCTCAAGGTTGAGGAAGCTTCCTAGTTGTTGTTTTTTT
>QEPC01008046.1:1949539-1960755 GCA_003113815.1 Sphenodon punctatus | reverse complement strand
GTGTGTGTGTGTGTGTAGGATTATTGGATTATGGATTGTCTTGCTGTGATTTTGGATTATTGGATAGATTATTATTGGGTTATTGGATTAGAGTGCTGCTGTCACTGTGCTATGTTGAACAAAAAACAAGCACATTTTGAAATAAACTATGGGGGGTTTACTGGGGCCCAGGCAGGTGGTTCGGGGGTGGCAGGGATAAGTGTGAGTCTGCGCCGTGTACAAACTAAAATATATGTTAGTTAACTGTTTAAAAGAGAAATGTTGTCTTTTTTACAGGTATTTTCAGTTTTTCTGCCATTGATTTCAATGGGGGAAGTTCCTCATTGAATTCAATGGAAAAAACCCTGTACCGGTATACCGGATTTAATCCGATAAACTGATATTTGGAGATCTGGTATCCGATAAAACCAGTAACCTGTTTTTTCAACCAAGTCCCACCCCTATTGTTGTTAGGTGCAGATATTATAAAGTCGTGGAATGGAACAAAGAAAAAAGTGCCATAATACATGATGGGCATTTAATGGTTAAATGTTTAAAACAAGATACTAGTGAAAGACTTCAGGACATCAAATAGGAAAGAATGAATAAAGTCTTTACCAAGACCTGTTATACCTAAATCTTCTGGTTGCACTAAAAGAGAACAAATAGATTACATTAGTAATGCTCTTTTTCTTTCATATTCAATAGTGTATGTTGTAGGGTTACATTTATAATACATCATAAGAGGACACTTGACTCTACAAATTAGAGTGGTAATGCTAACATTGTAAAAAAAAGCCCTGTGTAATTGTTGCATGAGAGTATTTCTATTAACCTGCAGAACATTTTCAGTAGATATATTGACATCTATTAAAAATCTCTATAGAGCTGAAACAAATATTCATGCAAACAAATAAAGCTGCCATAGTTGCAGTGAAAGGCATCAGGCCCAAACTGGCACCCTTTGGGCCCAGAGGACAACAGCTCACTCTTTAGCACCACTGGTTTCTGCTGGCCAGTGACCAGTGTTGGCCATCAGATCTTCCCCAGTGCCTGTCAGACCAAACCACTCCTCATCCCTTCTCCACACCCCCAGCTTCCTGGTTGGCTGCTGGCCCATATAGAAGACCAGTCAGCACCCACAGGAAGCTGGGTGGATCATCAATCACTTGCTGGTTCCTGTTGTGCTGGTCTGTTTCCACCTTCTGAGTCTCCATGCACTTTGGACTAGCTCTGCACTTCCAGAACCTAGTGTCTGCTTTGGTCTAGGGCTGTGCAATTCATTGCAGAGCCATTTTTGACTGTGGTACCATTTTGGAGAAGGGCCGTTGGTGCACAGAATGGTCCAGTGGCCATTTCATGCATGCACAGTGATTTTTAATTTTGTTGTTATTTTTAATAAAGGGGGGGAAATCAAATACAGTAGGGGACATTTACGGAAACTCCCCAAAATGAAGGGGTCTTTATAAATGAAAACAAAAACTAAAATGTAAAACTATGTGCCTGCTTCACACCCCTGCTTTTGATCATATCATATATCATATCACTTTTTATTTATACCCCGCCTCTCTCCCAAAGGACTCGAGGCGGCTTACAAAAGGTAATACATTCTTGGGTTTTCCACACAGGGGCCCAAAGTCAATATATACAATTTCTAACATAATAAACAATTTATATCATTCACAAAACAATTCAAAAGATACATTTCAAAAGATACACACCCCCATATGACTCACCTGACATCCCACTCTATGACCTCCCCTAAAACACGGGGGGGGGTCCCAACTACATTCCAACCATCCTCTACTGCCACCAGGGAATACCTGACCACCTCCACCCCTCTCTCTCCAGGGGGAGGTGGTTCCACCCACCCTACATCAGTGATCATATGCAACTCCTCTAACTCCTCCTCCTCTCCCATCTCCATCCCCAACCCCACCCCAGGGACACAGCCAAGGACACACATCCCTTATCATACTCCCTAGATGTCAACAAAGCCCCCTCCATACCCCCCCAGTCTCATTTTCACCAGGGGGACGGAGGTTCGGTGGAAATGCTGCCACCATCTGCTTCTCCTCCAATACCACCCTCCTCTCTCTATCCCTATTAATACCAATGATACACACTCTACTATCTCCCTCCACTATTTCTCCCCCCCCCAAAAAAAGCTTTCCCCCCCCTCCGAACCCCGAAGGGCCCCAAATGGCCCAAAACAAAGGGCCCCAAAGGGCTGCACCCTTCGGCTTGCAGCCTGCAGCGCAGCCGCCGGTCAGTTCTTTTAAGTGCCCTCGGGCACTTCCGATAGCTGGTGCGGGGGGGGGGGAGGGGTGGAAAAGAATGTCAGTTTACCTACCCCACAGACTCCCACTCTCCTCGTTCTCGATATGACCAATAGCAGGAAACATACCTACACTCACCCATCCCCCAGCATATTTTCTATTAGGGTGTTTGCTTCTCAGCTCAAGTGCTTGTAAAATGTCCGTCTCTTTGCAGGTTGTTAACATGGAGTTTGAAGGAGGAGCAACAGCTGCTTTTACTATGGCTGCCTTTACAGAGAAGATAGGTACGAGGAAGACTACAATTCATGGGGCCAAGGTAAATAATGAAATCCTCCCATGTCACATTAGCAATTGTCATACACTGTTTGGTAACTCACTAATACTACTACTACTTGTTGGGTTCGATCCTGCTGCCAGTGAAGGCAGTGGGAGTATTGAATAGGGCCTAGAAAGTGGCCTGTTTGCTTGGATTTTAGGGTGAGCTCTCCTGTGAAGGAGTGGGACCAGTGCAGCTCTTTGATTTTCTCACAAGAGAGAAGACTGCCCATCCAAACAACAAAGCAGGCCCCATTCCAAATAACTTGAATGGGCATTAGGTAGTCCTAATGGACAGTTTAGCTGGAGTCTAACCTGTCTGACCTCCCCTTTTTGGAACCTGGTCCTTCGGATTCTGTCTGGGAGCCCAACTGGACTTTGATCCATCTGCCATAGTTCCGAGAGTGTGGCTTGGCATCTGCTTGGATGGGGACACAGCAACTACTTGATGTGCCCCCTACGTGACTCCCCCAAGAACCCACTCCACCCTGCCTGAGTCCTGTGTGCCTGTTCTGTCCAGCCTGCTCCCTGAAACTGCCTCCTCTCATCTGTCCAGTTCTGTCTCATCTATTAAGTCCATCCTTCCCCAAACAGATAAGTTAGAGGTGAAACAAATTTGCCATTTTCAAGTCTGCTAATTAAATTCTGGTATTTCGCACTTGAGATTTTGTATTCATTACAGTCTTAAAATTCACCATGCTGCTATTTGTCACTTCATTATTCATAATTCCATTCCCTTATTTCATTATTTCCATTCCCTTCTTTATTATTAAGAATGTTTTTTTTACTTCGGTAATGGATACTTTGTTACTTCATGACTTTCCCCTGCAGTATGTTGCACATACAGCCCAATGAAATAAAAAAAAAAAAAAATACCCTCCCATATAACATTAAAATTAGAGCTGGTACTTGATTTTGTTTGGAATTCACCAAAGATCACGGTACCGGCTTTCGAATTTCCAAGTTCTGAGGTTCCGAAGACCAAGGCCGGTACTTGGAAAGTTCGGAAGCCTCGATCGAGTGATGGATTTGCGAGTAATTGGAATGACCCAGACCTGACCCTCACTTCTCTGAGCTAGGAAATGAAACTTAGTGCCCTATTTGGTAGACAGGAGGCTAATGGAATGGAGCAGGTTAATGATGGACAAGCACAGGACAGTTTTTGATTAGCTGGCAGGGGCAAAATAAAAGTGCCCATTTGGGCATTTTCCATTCTCTTTGGTGAATTTGGCTGTGTGCTACACTGCTGTATCTGTGAGTATTTCAGCTGGGTGGGGAGGTGCCTGGCCTTTTCTATCCATAGGGGCAATGCTGAGGGTTATTTAGTCACCATGCTTTTAAAAAATATATATTGCGCTGCAGCTTCTTGCACTGCTTGGCACCATAGAGGCCAGAGGGATCAGTCTTGCTCTACTTCCCCTGACCTGGGCTGTCAATAGGGGCAATACTGGGGGTTACTAGCCAGCATGCTTCAATAAATATATAATATTAAAGTGGGTACTGCTTGTACTGCTTGGTACCATGGAGGCTAGAAGGATGACTTTTGCATTGTTGGGGGTGGGGGTTTACTGTACTTTTGCGATAAGTTCAACTTTGCCAAAATGTGCCCAGCCTGGGGCACGGGGGTGGGGGGTGGGGGGGGAATACTTTCTGTTTAATTTATGGTGTGTGGGGAGGGGGCTTGCCTTGCATAGGGAGGCATAGAGCAAAGGAAGGCTTTTGGGGGGGTTTGCATGTCTGATTTCTTGTGGCTATGCCTGCTGGCTGGTGGCATGCATGGGGGCCATGGGCCCAAAAACTTGTTGAAACCTGATTGATTTTGATTGATGCTATGTTTTGGTGGGGCACTCCAATGTAACCCACCCACCCACCACAAAACTTGCATGTAATCATGGGGCATGCTAATAGCCACCCTGCTTTTTCTTTTCTTTTTATTAATATATTTTTAAATGGCTGTTGCTGGGCCATGCTGTGGGTATTTTGGCATTGGCTTGCTTTTGCCACAATGCTTTTGCAGTTCCATTTTTTTGGTTTGCCTTTGGGTTGTGAAGTTGTGATTGTCTCACTTCTGCTGTGCTTTTTGGGACACTGTACTTTTGCTGTGTGGGTTCTACTTTGCCAAGATGCGCCCAGTTGGACCATGGGATATTCTTTTTGGTTAATTTATGGTGTATGGTTAATTTATGGTCTTTTTTAGGCACTCTGCTTTTGCTGTGTGTGGTCAAGTTTGCCAAGATGTGCCCGACTGGGACACATCAGAGATACTTTTGGGTTAATTTATGGTGTGTGACTAATTTATTGTGCATTACCACCTACGTGCTTGCTCAGGTGTTGAGTGTTTCCGAGTTTCCATGATTCCAAGTTCTGAGGTTCTGAAGATTTTCGAGGGCTGGTGTTCTGAGTCCTCAGAAAAAGTTTCTGAGTGATGCGAGGACTCGGAACTGTGGAAATCCTCACGAGTACTCTGAGCACGTATTTGGTGCAGTCCTAATCAAAATGTACCAAATAAAAAAGCAATTGAGTTTAAAAAAATACCAGAGATGATAACAGTATCAACATACACATGATACCAGGTGATGAACTAAAGAGTACCAAGCTAAAAAACAAAAAAAATAAATTCTGCAAATGAGCTCTCAGCAGGGACCGTGTCTATCTTATTTTTTTGTAAAGCGCCAGGTACATCACTGGTGCTATATAGATGCTAATAATAATAATAATTATTATTATTATTATTATTATAAAAGTTTCTAATTCAAACTTGGAAGTGGACTTTCAATTCATTGATGTTCAAAATTCATAAGTGCAAAGCAAATTCAAATATCTAGTAAAGTATTCCATAGCTCAACATTTTGAAAAAATAAAGCCATTATAATATCTTTGGGAAATAATTATTAGTGCAGGGACAGACATGCATCATGAAGGTCTGGTGAATTTGCACAACTCTCCAAACACCAGGCAAAGTTTGAATCCTTGTTGGAATGCTATTTCATTTTTAGATACTCAAACCATTTAATGCAGTAGTTTGAATCCATGTGTGTGTCAGGGAGGGGCAAGAACCCAGCTAATGAGTCCAGGAATTGCCAAAATGGAAGTGGTCCCACCCACTTTAACATTAATTCTGGACGGTGGTGTAGCTAGGAATTAAAATTAATTTTCTTGAAGTGGACAAAGCAGCATCATTTGGAAGTTTGTCCCCACACCCTGGAAGTAGACAATCACACACATTATCTAGATTTTGAAGGTCTCACTCTTTATTCAAATTAAAACAATCAAATCGGGGAGGGGTACCCCCCACAGGGGTCCAGTCAAAGCAAGGTTAAATACTGTAAAGATTGGCCTGATGTTTGCTCAGTACCACCCTTAAATCTAATGAACTATCCTAGGTCACTCTGCCCCCAGCCGCCCAGCTTTTTGAGGAGGCATCATATCCTTGCAGTGACCAGAAGCCGGAAAGGAGCCACTCCTGTCCTCCGTTAATTGCTCAGTCCTCCCTCCTGGGCCTTCAGTGAAACCTGGCCCCCCGTGCTCTTGGTTCCCCTAGCAGCCCCATTTCTTAAGGACATGTCTTCAATAACTGTTATAATCCTGATAACATTAACAAACTCGCTGGGACCCCTGAACAGAGAGCAACGAAGTGGCTAGACAAAGTAGCCCATCCTGCTACATAAAATTGCCAATTAGTTATCTTGCGTACTGTGAGGGAGGCGAAAAACTATCAAACGCCCAGTCCAATCTGATTGTTGTAGAAAAATTCCTTCCCAGACCCCCTGAAAGGCAACCAACCTGGGCCTACAGTATTGTATAATAGGGCGGGTGGGTGCTTCCTCTTGCTTCAGTTCCTGAGACAGACTGCCGGCCCATGCCCAGGGAAGAAAATGGAGCCTGCAGGTCTTGTGAGACAAGACCTGCCTTTGTACAACTGCACTGGTTGCCCTGGCAACCCTGCTTGCAGCCTGCATCACCAGCTGTGCTTGTACAGACTTCCAGCTCGCCGCCTTCCTCTAATGGGGGCAGGATAAATCCTCCCCTCACCCCAGATGGTGCTGCCTGTTAGGCTATTCTCAAGCTAGGTGAGTTATGGAAGCAGCAGCAATAGAAATGTAGGACTAGGGGGAACCACAGGGAAAGAGAAGGAGTGATGGCAGGGTGTTAAGGGGAGAGAGGTGGCAAAGCTCCCAACACCAGACCCTTTGCACATCCGCAGTGTGCTTTTGTCTGGATCCTGCCCTGAAAAGAGGATCTGGTAATATTCAAACATTAGCAAAACTGTCCTATGTTCTATGACTTCTGTCCTGCACTAAGCTGCCAAAGAAGTGTCACCTAGCCTTGGACCCAGTCAGTACAACTGTAACTCTGTACAGATCCCAAGTCCATAAAAGAGGGTCCTGTATGATATAGGTGCTGAAGTGAGAGTGATGCCTCTCTCTCCTTCCATAAAAGAACCTGTAGAGTTTTTCACTCATTCCACAAGATAGTGGGCAGGATGATTGGGCCTTAGAAGGATTTGCATCTTTAGTATTCACTGAATATTATTCAGTAAAGAGATGGGATATGATACTGCATTTAAAGTGCTTCTGATCAATTTATTTGTTATGTTAGTGGTGTCTTCTATGTTTGTTAAATAAGGCAAATATTTATATATTTTTTTCTGAAATCAAAAACTTTTGAAACCTTCATTCCCAAGGTCTAGGGCTGGACTAGACTTAATGCCTTTTCAACTTGAGATCAGAAACTATAGTTCTTCAATATTTAAACATGACTTTAATGTTTCTTTAGACCTGCTTGTTAATGGAAGCAAATTCAATTTATCTGAAAATGTAGTACATGCCAGAACTCTTTTTCAGATTGCTGACAGCATCTAGTAGCAAGTTTCAAAATGCACTGATCCTGTATGTATGCAATATTATAGCCTGCCAGATAATCCCTGAACCTATAAAGCTGATGTTTTAACGTAAAAAGAATATTTTCCCCTTGAGATAAAATGTCATCAAATACCATCTGTGCAGCCTGTAAATTTAGCCATAAATCTTTGTTGTATTTATCTCAGATTTGTTTTTCAAAACAGCTAATTTTAGTCTTGGATTCAGCCACATACTAATTTCCTTGCTTCTTTCTTGCTGAGAAGCCTGATATAGCGGCTCCTCATAGAAAGGCTTTGGCAACTTCCCAAAACAAAATAGTATCATCTGCTTTCTTGGAATTAGTTTCTTTAATGGGGCTGGAACTTGAAATAATTAAATACAGGGGAGAAAAAGAGAAGAGTTTTGTCTGCCTGTGAAACGCAAGGAGATGAGTTGCTAAATGCTGAGGCTTAGATTGGAATGGAAGTCCAGAATGGGCAGAGGGTACAGAAAGGTCACCATCCAATAAATTAATACAATTTAAGAAGAATTTTCAAACCAAGAGACAAATGCCTTTCTTCCGCCTGTGAGAAGAAGGAAGCAAAGAAAAAGGGTATCTCATATGAAACACAGAAGAGTTGACAGTTTATTTATTTTATTTATTTGTACATTTTTACTCCACCCCTCTCACTACAAGCGACTCAGGGTGGCTCACAAAATGCATAATAAAACAGTGTAGATATAAATATAAAACATATTAAAACTCCATTAAAATTTGAATCATGTGCAAAATAAAACCCACAGTGCAACCCCCCCCCCCACCAAAAAAAAATTTACTCCACAATACCCATCCCACTCTCCCTTCTTCCCCCACCAAATGCCTGGTGGAAAAGCCAGGTCTTACAGTTTAATCAGAAGGCAATAAGATTTGGGCTGAGGTGAACCTCCACCAGAAAGGAGTTCCAAAGCAATGGTGCAGCTGCCAAGAATGCTCTCCTGTCCATCGGAACCTGTCGGTAACACAGGACTTCCAGGAGGGCACCTTTGGATGACCGCAGGGGTCGACCAGGGTTTGAAGCGATCACTCAGGTAAGTAGGGCCTAGACTGTGAAGGACTTTAAAGGTCAATACCAGCACCTTGATTTGGGCCTGGAAGACAATAGACAGCCATTGCAGTACTTGGAGCACCGTGTTATATGCTCCTTGCGGCCTGTTGCAGTAAGGGGATGGGCCGCCGCATTCTGCACTAGTCACAGCTTCTGAATCATCATCATGGGCAGCCCCACGTAGAGCTCATTGCAATAGTCTAGCCTCGAGGTGACAAACGCATGAATGATAATGGCAAGATCAGAGTCTGAGACATATGAGCGGAGCCTTTTCACCACATGTAATTGGTGAAAGAAGCCTCTGACCACAACCAACACATGAGCTGCACGTCCAGGAGCACCCCTTGGCTCCGCACAGATGGAACCAAAGGAGGACAGACATCCCCAATAATTGGGGAGACCGCACCCAGATCACCAGTCCCACCAACTAGCATCACTTCTGTCTTATCGGGATTGAGCTTTGATCAGCTCAACCTCGTCCAATCCCCCAGAGCACGAGACAGCAAGGAGACAGTGGGGCCCAAGTCAGATGAAAATGACAGATACAGCGGTGTGTCATCTGCATATTGATGACAGCAGACCCCACCCCCCCACCCGCTGCGCACGACCTCTTCAAGCAACTTCATATTATTATTATTATTATTAACAAACATTTATATAGCGCCAGCAGTGTACCTGGCACTTTACAAAGTTCATATACAAGTTAAACAAGAGAGGGGACAGAATGGAACCCTGCGGGACGCCACACAAGAGGCCACCAGGGGAAAAAGTACAGTCCCGTAGCATGACCCACTGGGATCTATCTGTGAGGTAGGAATGGAACCCATGTAAAGTTTCCATCCACCCCCACCAGGTCCTGCAGATGAGTCCCCAACAACTCATGGTTAACAGTGTCTAAGGCCACTGATAGATCTAGTAGGACTAATAGGGTCATACAATGCTTGTCCAACTCTAGGAGGAGGTTGTCAACCAAGGCCACAAGCACTGTCTCCATGCCCTAACCCGGGCGAAAGCCGGACTGTGTGGGATCAAAAAAATCGATGCTGTCCAAATGCACCTGGAGCTGACGAACCACTATCAGTTCAATAACCTTTCCTAAAATGGGAAGGTTAGAGACAGGTCGGTAGCTGACTAGGGTATCAACATGAAGTGATGGCTTTTTGAGAAGGGGCTGAACCACAGCCTCCTTCAGGCAACCTGGTACCCTCCCTTCCTGAAGGGAGGCATTGATAACTCCCGCGAGCACCAGCCTAACTGTCTCCCTGGCAGCTTTTACCAACCAGGACAGGCAAGTATCTAGTTCACAAGTTGTTGCTCGAACAGGTACATCGGCTACATCAGCAGGTGTCGCCAATTGAAAATAATCCCATTAAGTATGACCAGACAGGGCATTTCTAAACTCTAGCTCTGCCATTGCCTCTAAAGTGGCAGAGTCGAAGTCGTGCTCAATGTGAACAATTTTGTCTGCAAAGTACTTCAAAAACATGTCACAATGAGCCATGAACAAATCCGGTTCCAGGCGGAGACAGGCTGAAACGACCAGACCTCTCACCACCGTTGGATGTGACTGAGTAGACTCAATGAGTGAAGCAAAGAACCTCCTCTTGCTGCCCTTACCGCCACAACATAGGACTTCAAAGAGCTCTATGTCGCAACTGATCATCTTGGGCATGAGTGTGGTGCCACCAGTGATCTAACCACCTCCCCTCATGCTTCAGACATCTTCCATAAACCACGGGAGCCTGTGAAGCTGATGCATTGGGAGTGAATGCCTAAGAGTCACCCAAACGATGGCCTCAGCCAGCCAGGCATTCCACAGGGCTGTGAGGTCATCGATGGAGCAGCCATTGAGGTCAACAGGTCTATCCCCAAGAGTATTCCGGAACTCCTCTGGTTCCATAAGTCTCCTGGGGCAGACCATCTGGACTGGTCTCACACCCCTACAGTCAGCTAGGCGCGCTAGGATGATGGTTTTCAGGAGACAATGGTCTGACCATGGCAAGGATGAACATACTCCACCCCCAATCATCAGACCCCCTGCCTAAAGGTGAGTCCAGAAAACCAAGTCCGGAGTGTGCCCCTGCTCATGTGTCAGGCTGCTCACCATCTGGGACAGGCCCATAGTTGCCATGGCAGCCATGAAATCCTGCTCCGCCCCTTGCAATCTCACCTCGACATTGATATTGAAGTTCCCCAAGACAATAAGCCTGGGGGACCTCAAGACCAGGTCCGAGATGAGAGCTGCTAGAGCAGACAGGGGGCTACTGCTGTGCAGTGGGGTGCATACTTTGCCACTCTCCTGATATGCCCTTTAGAACATGGTCTGTCAATACTGAGGGTAGCTGCAGAAAGGCTTGAATCAGTAAATAAACTCCACAGCATTGTTTCTCTATTCAACAGTAATATTAATTATTTGTATAATGGTAACTCCTAAAGGTGCCTTCCAAGATCAGGAGCTTACTAGACATGGCATTATATGAACTTAAAGAGAGAATAATTCAATCTAAATAAACAAGTCTAATAAAAAGTCTAAATAAACAAAACATACAAAGCATGGGAGAAGGTCGAAACAGAGATGAAGTGACCTGACTAACGTCACCTAAGACACCTGAAACTAGAACCTAGAGGGGTGATCCAAGGTCTGTGCACTTGGTGCACACATGTAACATGTAGTGCACAGTGCACACTAAGGGTAT
>QEPC01008046.1:1895534-1912272 GCA_003113815.1 Sphenodon punctatus | reverse complement strand
TCCCCATGTGTGTCTGTGTGTATTTAGAGAGAGAGAGACACATCTTGTTGCACCATATATATGTTGTGCACCCTGATTGGCTAGGCAATTAAGGGGGCGGGAGGGAAGGGGTGGATGTGCTATTGTGCACCTGGATGAACTAGGCAATTAAACAGCTGAAGCTGCTGCACATGACAACAACATGTGCTGTGCCAGGCAGTGCCAGCGCCGACATGGCACAGAATCGTTCTGAAGTTTCCCAAAGTTTTTTGTCATTCCCTGAACCATATTACCCACAAAAGACTGAATTGATGATGACTGACCTTCTTGTGACTTGAAGGGGACTGAAACCCCTGAAATTAAAGGGGTCTGGACCCCTCTGGCTTCCCAGGTTCACAGCCTTGGAGGGCTTCTAGACCCTTTGCTGTACCTGGAATATCAGGTTGCGGCGGTGGTCAGGAGTTCTTTTCACCAACTCCATCTGGTGAGGAGGCTACATTCTTTCTTCCTAATTTCAATTTGGCCATCATGATCCATGCTTTCATCACCTCGAGACTAGACTACTGCAATGTGCTCTACATGGGGCTGTCCTTGGTGACTGTCCAGAAGTTGCAGCTGGTGCAGAATGCAGCTGTCTGGCTCCTTTTGGATGCGGCGGGTGGGGGGCTTCACCATGAGCACATAGAGCACAGGTGTAATCATCTGCATTGGCTTCCTATACTTCCCAGGCACAATTCAAGATGCTGGTTCTGCCCTTTAAATCTCTAAATGGCCTTGACCCCACATATCTGAGAAACAGCTTTTCTTTTCATGCTCCATTGCAGCCCCTGCAGATGAACAGGAGGACTCTCTTGAGGGTATGACCTACCAATCTTCTTTGTATGACAAGGGCCGACAGAGAGGCATTCTCAGTTGCTGCCCCTATGTTATGAAACTCCCTTCCCCTGGAGGTCCATCAGAGCACGAGCTTGAGCATTTTCCGAGGCAGTGTAAAACATTTTCTCTTTGGCAAAACATTTGGTAGGTGGGGTTAAGGGTAGTAGAAGGTTTAGGAGTGAGGGTGGTTTTTTAATGGAGTTTTGTTGTATTTTTATTATATGTATTTTTATTATGTAAGCCACCTTGAGTCTTATGGGATGCGCAGGGTAGAAATTTAAATAAATACATAAATTAAATTTAAAATGTGTGTGGAAAACACTAGAAAATGTATAGTATAGGTCATTAAAGATATGGCTTATATGAAGACAGGTATATGAACTGGAAGGTCTTTAGAACGTCTAAGTCTTGGAAATTCAGGTCTGACAGATGCCAGAAAACTAAAAACCTAGGCTGAAGTTAATAGGAGGGCTGAGGTTACCTTCAAATGCATGGGAAATTCATGGCATTTTCCAGAAATGAAGACAACATTCCTGAACCCTGACATGGAAAAAAAAGGATACAGACAATTTCCCAAATGTTATTGAGATTTGTTCGGTGTGTCATCTGACTTATGGATGCACATACACAGGATTCTGATTTTAGATCTCTTTTTTATACGTATGCATGATGAATGATCAACCATAAATGATATCTGATTTCAGTTGCTGTTAATTTGGAATGGATTTTAAATGTTGTGTTCATTCCTATAGTTAAGAGTCTGAATAGTATTTTTCTGGGATTATTTTAAAGGTAAGCCTAGTAGTATCTCTTTACAGGTTAAATCTGACATCCAGTTGTTGAAAATTGACCTTTGAAACTTTGAGACCAGTCCTCTTACCCCATTCAAGTTTTGACATTTGGGAAGCCATGTTTACACACTATGGGAAAAGTAAAGATGTTTGATCCTCTTTTCCACGTCTAACAAAGAAATGAGTCTTTGTACATTTCTGTACATTGTGTAAAACAATGTATGTACAAAATACACAGGCAGGATGCCCCACGAACAGAAATCAGGAGAGTTGCATCTAAGACAACTTATAGTAGATGAAGATGTGGTCCAGATGCAGGTTTAACCCAATACGACAGATGCCAAATTAGTGGGGCTATCTAAGTTTTAAACTTCTGTGCAGATACGTAACCAAGGAGGGGACTGGGAGTGCTTGTGCACCCCCCCCCCCCATCAAGCAAGTGCACCCCCGCCCCCATTTATTTCTCTCCTCTTCCTGGGCATTTCCCCACATGACATCTGAGACCAGACTCAAAGACAACTTATAGTAGATGAAGATGTGGTCCAGATGCAGGTTTAACCCAATACGACAGATGCCAAATTAGTGGGGCTATCTAAGTTTTAAACTTCTGTGCAGATACGTAACCAAGGAGGGGACTGGGAGTGCTTGTGCACCCCCCCCCCCATCAAGCAAGTGCATCCCCCGCCCCCATTTATTTCTCTCCTCTTCCTGGGCATTTCCCCACATGACAAAGTGCTCCTAATTTCCTCTGGGAAAAGGTTCGGGGGGCAGATCAAGTGCAGGTTTCATCACTTGGGAAAGCTAGCCCTCATGGCTTTGGATGCAATCCTGCAGGGAATGCAAAGCTAGTAAATCCAGCTCTCCATCCCCTATAGGATTTCTGTAAAAGCTACGCAGGTTCACTTCCCTATATGATGAAATCTGTGCCTGATTTCCTTCCCAGAGCTTTTCCCAGAGACAAATTAGGTGCATTTTGTCTTGTGAGAAAGTGCCCTCTGTCTGCTTTTACTCTCCTCCTAGTTGTACCCACCAGAAACGAAAGGGCCCTTCCATCTGAGGGACCTTGGTTATGCCATTGCTTTCTGTGGACCTCATCCACTCAGGATGTGCTTCCTTTGTTCAGGTGAAATATGAAACTCACTGAAGGAGTGGCTTATGTCCCCCTTCAATTCCCAATCCATAGAGTATAAGTGAGTCTGTTACAAAACTATGCCTACCACCTACAGTGGTGACATCGTACTCATGATGAAGCCAACTGATTGTAGCATAGACTGTGTTAAAGAGCTATGCTGTGGCTGTGAGGGCAGAAAAGAAGGGGTTCTTTGCTGTCATCATAGTGTCTGCAAAGTCGCGTTCAGTGAAGCTTTTCCAGGTGGTGAGGGGTTTGGTCAGTTCAACCTGTCTCCACCTGGACCCGGAGCCTGCTGTGACATGTTTATGGCATACTTTGCGAATAAAAATGCTCACATTGAACACGACTTCCACTCCACTCTTTCGGAAGCAATGGCAGAGCCAGAGGTTAGAAATGCCCTGTCTGGTCAGTATTTATGAGTTCAGTTTCAGTTGGTGATGCCTACTGAGGTGGAGGTGTGTGCTTGGATCGGTCAGAGCTAAAACATGTGAACTAGACCTTGCCCGTTCTGGCTGGTTAAGGCCAGCAGGGGAAAAGTGGGTCCAAGTGCTGGTGGGAGTGATCAATGCCTCACTGGAAGAGGGAAGGTTACTGGAGTCCCAAGACTGGTTCTCAAGAAACCATCTTTGGATGTTGACTTCCTGGCAAGTTATCGGCTTGTCATTAATCTCTCCTTTTTAGGGAAGGTTATTGAACGGGTGATGGTTCATCAGTTACAGGCACATCTCAACCATATCTGTTTTCTGGATCCTTCGAAGTAAGGCTTCCATCCGGGTTATGGCACTGAGACTGCGCTTGTGGCCTTGGTTGATGAACTGCAAGTGGAACTAAATAGGGGACATTTGACCCTGCTGGTTCTACTTGATCTCTCAGCAGATTTTGATCACAGTGAATCATGCAGTATTGGTGACTCACTGGGGTGAATGGAACATTTTTGCAGTGGTTCCGTTCATTCCTAGCGGGTGGTCCCTCGAGATTGTACATCTTCTCCTATGTAGGGTCCCACAGAGATCCATTCTGTCCCCCTCTTGTTCAGTGTGTATATGCAGCCACTGAGGGAGGTTGTGCGCAGCTGGGGGGGGAGGGTCCACTGTCCTCAATATGCTGATGATACTCAGTTGTATCTCTCATCTAACTCAGGCCTTGCAGTCTTGGTGCTTTCCCCGGAGTTTGGTGCCTGTGGCAGACTGGATAAGGTCTAGCTGATTGAAACGGAATCCTGACAAGACCGAGGTCATGCTTATTGGTTGGACTGGAGATCTGAATGGGGGCGGGGGGCATGTTTCCCATCATTAACAGGGTTTGTCCTCTGTTCTCATCTCCGGTACAGAGCCTGGGAGTGCTCCTGGATCCTCAGCTGTATCTGGATCTCCAGGTGTGTCAGTCATGACCAGGAGTGCTTTCCACCATTTACATCTGGTCAGGCGACTCCACCCCTACATGTCAAACTCCGACCTTGCCACTGTCATTCATGCATTTGTCACCTCGATGTTCGACTACTGTACTACACTCTACATTGGGCTGCCCATGGTGACAGTATGGAAGCTGCAGCTGGTACAGGCTGCTGGGAGCACATTATGCCAGTGCTCCAGGCTCTGCACTGGCTGCCTGTAGTCTTCCAGCCCTGATTCAAGGTGTTGGTTTTGACCTATAAAGTCCTTCATGACCTGGGCCCTAGCTACCTGAGGGACTGCTTCACTTCCTGAGAGAAGGATACATGAAAAGACAGAGAGGAGTGATATTTAAGGGGCTAATGCATTTCAGCCAGATTTGAAATTATCTACTTATGCTCTTCCCTCTAGTGAAATTCCTGACTGTTGTTCTGTACTCAGAAAGTGAGAGAGTAGATTGCAGCCAATTTTTATAAGAAACTTAATGACAGAAATGCTTTCCTTTTCGCTTCTGGCTAAAAGGCTAACAATTTTTACAAAGATTTTACCAAATGCCTCTTTTCTGAATATAAAGCAACGGAAAGTGGAATTCTGACTTTAGTGGGTTTCAATTGTCATATTTGATGCTGCTTTGCACAGGTTAAAGCCATATGATGGAGGTAGGAGTGAGTACCGAACATAACTTTCCTTTTTAATCTTTTATATCCATGCTAGAAGGGAATACTGGATATCGTATTTTATGTTTTGCAGCATAATGTCATGTTAAATTTCTTTCCATATGTATTTTAAATAAAATAGGGGATATCAATTTAAGAACCTGTCTTGCAGTTATACCTCCAAAGTTTTGTTTGATTTCAACAGGAACGTCTCAGAAATAAGTAAAATGACTGCAGAATGCTGCCCTAAAGAACATAACTGCGCATAGATCGGTACACATTGGTTACCTCAACTATACTAAGAACATAGAGAATAGGAACTAAACATTTCCTTTATGGACTAAAACAGTGTAATATGATATTTTACTAAGACAGATGCGAGAGTATTATAGTGGAATGGAATTACTAGAATATAATGGATAAACTCCAACCCCCACCTTTGGAGGGGAGGGTTGTTTGTAACCTGCTCATTCTTTGAAGGGAGAGGGCAAGGCCCAGACTCTAGAGGCCAGAGAGAGGGCAGGATACCTAATTCAAACAGGGGCTACTGGCCCCTTGAGTTTCTGGCAGGAAGAAACTCTCATGATATGAGGTTTCCCTCTGTGTCTTTAAAAAGGCACTCATCCGTCAGAGTAGTGTGAGGCAGGAATGGACAGAGATGAATGACAGTGAAGCTCTTAGAATTTCTCTGTGGGCCTGATGCTGGTCTCCACGATGATGGCCCAGGAGGAAATTTTTTCATACAGCTCTGACTGAATGGGCAGCTGATGGTTTTTTCACTTCCACTTCTTGGTGAGCAGCCGTGGACATGTTTAAGTCTGGGTGGTTAAATTAGATGGTTTTGCTGTTTTTAATTGTTGCAAATCTATGTTGATGCAGTGAGACGGTCAGAGGTAACAAGAAAAAGGAGACATTTCCTAAAAAATGTGGGAAAGTGTCAACCAACAATGACAGAAATGACCCAGTGGTTTGACTTGCCTGTGGGCAGGGACAGGAACAACACTACTTGTAGGACAAATGCAGTCATGGGTGGTTTTGGTGACCATTCCCCCTTTCTTCCAACCTGAGTAGGGGGCCTAGCAGGCACACCCCAAATTGGGCATCTTAGGGGTGGGTCCTGGTAGGATTTGGTCCCCAGTTGGGAAGCTGGAACCCAGAACAGATGACCTTGTGTGGCCTTCTAGGTTTAAGGTTTATGTTAACTCACTGCACCAGGATTAAGGGGGTTGTGGTTTATTTGTACACTCCTTCCCTCTGCACAAACCTGGTATGTTATAAAGAGTGTAGCCTTTAAAACTCATATTTGTATCCTTGCCTCTTTCCATGATGTGGTGACAATTTGTTAGTCTACAGATTACATTTTCCTAAGAGTACAACCAAATGTCATGACCACCTTTCTCCCTCACCCCTGAGGTTCCCATGACAACAGCATGGGTTGTCAGGGTTACTGCATGGTGACATTTGTTACATCTCAATGGACCTATTGCATAGTAAACCTGACATGATCCATGGGAGAGGCACCCTGGAAAACATCTAGAATTATAGAATTGTAGGGTTGGAATGGACTTCCATAGTCATGTAGTCCAGCCTCTTGATCCAAAAGAGGATATCCTCTGCCTATAGCATCACATACACATAGGTGCGTTTGTGACAGATATCTGAGACATCTGGGAAAACACCATTGTGAGGAAAGCATGAGGACTCTTCATAGTAAGGTTGTCATGATGCCTGAATGCATGTTCAGTCTAGCTTCTTGAACATTCAGATATTTCTGTCCAAGACAACCTGAGTCTCATTATCGTGCTATCTGTATGTTCATCATCATCAAAATTAAGGGGAGAAATCTTCCCTAAGAAGATAGCTGAAAGTTCCATTCATGAGGGGGAAATTACTGGCTGTTGTAGAGAAACTAAGTTTCTAGGAGACATGATAGGTGCATCCTGAGAGGGGAATGAATGTCACAGTGCTGTTGTATTCTGGACTGGTGATTTCTGGCATCAGTTGCAAGATGTTAAGGAATGAGAGCAGCCACATGGATGCTCTGGTTTTACAGTGGAAATACACTTGTCAGCTGAATGTGTATTTCAATCACTGAACACTGAACACATCTCTACCCTACCACTACATTAAATGGCACAAGACAACCTAAATTGGGAGTGACTACATACATTCTGGACAATAAGATTAAAATTCAAAGCAAGATGTTGGAGAACTGGGCTATAAACCATAAGATGAAATTCAGTAAGGACAAGTGCAAGTTAAAACACATAGGGAAAATAAAAGCAAGGCACGGATACAAAATGAAGGGCAACTGCATTGGGCATAGCACTGCAGATTCCAAGAATAATTATGGATTATTTGGAGAACATGAGTGAACAGTGATACTCTTGCAAGGAAGACTAATACTATTTTAGACTGCAAAAATATAACCTTGTATGGAAGACATGGGCACTCATTGTGCCACTCTATTCAGTTCTGGTTAGCTCTGTAGTGAAGTGTTCAATTGTGGGCACTACCATTTAAAAAGACATAGAAAAGTGCAGAGGAGAGCAACAAAGATAATAGGTTTCGAATAAAAATCACATTTGAGGAGCTGGATATGTTTAGCTTGGAGAAAAGATAATTAAGGGGAATATAATAGTCTATTTTTGAAAGGCTGTCATAAAAAATATGGAGATTGGAGAACAATTGTTCTTTCTTGCCATGGAGGGCACAACAAGAGACAATGGGTACAACCTGAAGGAAGATAGGTATAGACTGAACCTCAGGGAAGTCTTACTGATGTTCAGCTGGTTGTAGAATGGGCTACTTAAGGAGGTTGTAGATTCTTCATGGGTAAAAACAGACATGCAGCTGGTGGCACCACTCCCCAGGGATACCCGGGGGCAGAAAATTGCAGACAACATAGTCTGGGTCAAGTCAGGTCACTGAACTAATGTGCCCGCAGCTGGGGAGCCATACTACTGACCTCATGGTCTAGGTAGGACCAGAAGCACAATAAACGTGAGGGCATCTGGCATCACCCCTGCAGTGATCCCAGAACCCCACCACCCACCATGACAGGCAGCCAATGAGCCGCAGCCATAGCTGCTGGCCATAGCAGCTTCCAGCCTGGGCCAGGTTGCCCAGCTGGGCAAGTCTTAGCCTGGGCTGTGACCTTGGAGATTAGGAAATCCCAGGCCTGCATCTGGCAGCACTAAAACAGACATGCCAGTGGTTCGCAGGCCAAACTAGGCCACCATCACATCTGGTTTTACGCAATGAAAGCTTATTAAAAAGAGGCTGGATTTGCATATGTGAGATGATATAGCTGCGATAGAACCTTTCTGCACCATACAGGAGGCTGCACTCTGGTCTTTTCTAGATACATGGTTCTATGATGCTACTGCTCCTTTATTCAGAACAACCAAGAAAGTTCCAGTATTGGAAATATTGGCTTACCATATGCAAAAACATCATTTTCCGGGGTACCATTTTCCAGAAAAGAATTACTTTGGGGAATAATTTTAATGGTATTAAGATGTGCAGGCAGAGAAATAATATACAAAGGAAGGTTTGAATGTTTTTTATACTCATACCTTTGTGAAAAACTGTGATTAATCCATGATAAACATAAGTAAAAACTCATGCCCATTTAAACCTGGTGTCCCTTAAAACCATGGATTTAATCCTTATTATTATTATTATTAACAAACATTTATATAGCGCCAGCAGTGTACCTGGCACTTTACAAAGTAATAAAATAGACACGGTCCCTGCCCCTAGGGCTTACAATCTGAGAGACAGGAGCTGGGGGAGAGACTTAGGAAGGGGAACAGAGGGAGAGACAAGGGGTCTAACATTCATGAAGATGCGAGGTCTCAAGTGCACATGCCTGTCTCTTATACACATCTAGATGTGTATAAGAGACAGGGGTAAACAGATCGTAGGTATAGGAATAGTGGCTCAGCAGGATAAAGAGTCAGACAGAGCAGAGCGAAAGAGGTGAGTTTTAAGGAGAGATTTGAAGGTATGAAGGGAGGGGGCAAGGCGGATGTGGACAGGGAGGGAGTTCCAGGCATGGGGGGCAGAAAGTGAGAAGGGACGAAGGCGCTTAGGGGAGCAGGGAAGGCGTGGAAGGGTGAGAGAAGGGACAGAGGAGGAGCGAAGTGCACGGGCTGGAGTATGGAGGGTGATAAGTGCAGAGAGGTAGGGGGGAGCAAGGTTGTGAAGAGCTTTATAGGTGAAGACTAGGAGCTTGTGCAGGATTCGTTCAGGAAGGGGAAGCCAGTGAAGCGAAGAGAGGAGGGGCTGCACATGGTCGAAGCAACTGGCGAGGTAGATGACCCTGGCAGCAGAGTTTTGGACAGAGATGAGGGGAGAAAGGTGGGACCGGGGAAGGCCAGTGAGAAGGAGGTTACAGTAATCGAGGCGAGAGATGATCAGAGCATGAACAAGAGTTTTGGCAGACGAGACAGAGAGAAAAGGGCGAATCTTAGCAATGTTATGGAGGGAGAAGCGACAGGATTTAGCAACAGAGTCAATGTAGGGTTTAAAAGAAAGGGGTGAGTCAAAGATGAAGCCTAGGCTACGGGCTTGGGGGACAGGCAGGATGGTGACTCCATCAATAGTTATTGACAGTGAGGAAGGAGAGGAAGGATGAGGGAGGAAGATAAGGAGTTCAGTTTTAGCCATGTTGAGTTTGAGTTGACGTTGAGACATCCAGGTAGAGATGTCAGAGAGACAGTTGATGAGACGAGCTTGAACAGAGGGAGAGAGAGGAGGAGTAGAGAGAGAGAGTTGAGTGTCATCAGCATAGATGACACTCATCCTTGACCTTTTGATAGCATCATAATAGGGTCTGATTGAGATGTGCTCAATATACCTGGGTAGAACAGAAGCCAGTGGAAAGCTTCAAGATGTACAATAGACCAAATTCTGACAAAACTATGTAAACTGGTTTGTGCTAGCTCCTGGTGCCAACACAAGAAAGAAAATAAATATTCTTTATTTTCTTTTGTCTTCCAAATTCAGAACTCAGTTTGATACATAAGAGATAATGAGGCTCATGCCTGTAGTAGGGGTGGGAATTTTGGTTTCAGATAGAACTGAAACGGCCTGAAAATGGCTGTTTGGTTTTAAAACCGTAAACCAAAATTGTGTTTCTTTTTGGGTTCTGACATTTCAGGTTTTTTTGCATTGAAACTTTTCCAGTTCTCATTGATTTCAGTGAGAAAAAATCAATTTAAGTTGATGAGACAAAACCAGAGGGGGGGGTGTGTGTGTGTGTGTGTGTGTGTGTCAGTCAGTGCAACACCCCCAAAAACAAAACTGAAATTAGATCAGAAAATCATTCAGAACCGAAACCAAAATTCCACTCAGAGTCCCATTCCTACTGTCTTGGAAGCCCAATGACTTGTCCTCAAAAGCATGGAGGATAGTCAAAGAGGCCAGTAGCTGTCTTGCCAGGACTCATGGCTGCACCAGCCTCTTCCTTGCCAGTTCTTGAACAGGACCTGATGAGACTCAATAGCAGCCAAGGCTGCAAGAGGGCATGCCCAGTCACCTGTTGGCACCACTAGTCACTGTCAGAGAAGAGACTGTGGTGTAGACCGGTGCTTCTACATTTATCCAGGTATAATATTGCAGTAGTAGTGTGCAGTAGTAATAGTTGTAGCGGTACTAACAAGACCTAGGTTGAAATGTTAGAGCTGATCCCTGGCAGGAAAAGAGATGCTGCAGCTGAGCCCTGGGCAAGTCTGGGTACAAAGTTAGTTCTGTTCCAATTCTGTGCAACCAGTCAATTATCTCATTTCACACCAGGAGCATCTTAAAAATGCAGTACACCTTAAATACAATGGCTCAGTGTCTGCAAGTTGGCTGGCCAGTAGACAAAGATCTCACCCAACACCAATGATGTTGAAATTCTGAAGGGGTCGAAGAGCATGTCCCCTGCTAACATCCACAACAACAACAAATCCATTAAGTTGTGATTTGCTTGGAAAATTCTTAATGCTGTAAGCCTAGAGGGTTACATCAAAGCACCTTGCAGGCTGTATCCTGAACAGCTCAGCTATAAAACTTTAAACTGTACTAACTCTTTAACTCAGTTGGTGTCACAGCCTGATTACACTGGATGATCATTTCAAAGACAGACCTTTGATCATTTCAAAGGTGTCCAGGATGATTAGATCAGGTTGAAATATGCTTTTTAACAATCCAGATTGCCTTGCTTCAAATGAGCGCACACTAATCTTATTCTTCATATTAGAGCAAGGAATTAGTTTTAATTAATAGGTAAAACATGCTTAAAGAGTAAAATACCAAGGAGAATCCAGCAGAGCAGCTCTTGATCAGTCTCTGGGGCTGCCTAAATCAGCAGAGGCTTTTTTTTTATGCTTGTGAAAAACAATTTGAATTCCTAGCTCTCTGTTGGAAATATCACTAAGAAACTCCTGCTCCATTATCGGAAAATAATTAGAGACAGAGCGCTGTAGCGCCAGACTTGAGTTCTCCTTTATACATGTGAACATTAGGTTGGCAATAAGATACACACAGTTTTTAGACTCCCTACTCTCATAATTTTTTTAATTGGTCCAATAAAACATAATTTCTTTAAAAGCAATGACATAAATATCCTTTAACATTTTATCCTTTCCTATAATTTTCACCATAAAATATAATCCAAGCCTTTTGGCAGCACTGGGACACTAAACACGGAACAATATGGTGTAAGGAAGACCTGGGATATAGTTGCACTCCACAAATGAACTTCTCTTTTATCTTGATCCAGGCAACAATTTTAACTACATTGGTAAATCTCATTGCCATCTACTAAAGAATCAGTTAAACTAATCATATACTTAATGTAAGTACATACCTTTCCTGGATACGGTATTTCCAGGGAATAGAAAAAATACCACTTTAAAATAAAAAAATCTATTTTATGATAAACATTTTCCATAGTTTTACCTTAGCCCAAACTCTGATGAGAGGAGGAGACTGAGGGTAGAATTGTACTAGGCCTGAAACTGAAAAGAGCTCCATGAAAATTCCAATAATTTCTTTCCTGAAGTAAAATTTTGCATAATCTCAGTGATTGGGAGAGGACTGCAGCTAACGTGTGTGAATAAACTACTGGTCTCTGAAGAAATTGCTTTGGATGGAAGGTACCAGAATGAATCGTGGCTCCAGATTTTTCCGAGTAGAGTTGAATATCTCCATTAATTAAATTTACATATGTGTTTTTTTTCCTAGATTGAGACCCCAGGCCATGAAACAACACAGGTACATATTGGAAGAAAAAGTGTTTTATCATAAAAAATTATTTGGGGGTTTGGCTTAAATTTACATTGTTGTAAAATGTATCAGTCAACAATCTGGTGGATCTAAGTGAGTTTGTGGCAACCTTTTTTCTTCTTGCCGCCAATCAGCGTAAACTGTTGAGGTCACGATTAAATCAGCTACAAATGAGCTGAGGAATCTAAAGCTGCCTTATTAAATGTTCTTTGAAATAGTAGCCCATTATTGGTCATCAATTTGGCAGCAAGGCAGATTTGCCAGACGAATAACTAAATTGGAAGCCTTTTCTAAGGCTGATTGTTATTTTATTGTGTTGTATTTCATTTGTGTTTTACAAATTTGCTATATTATGTATTTTAAATTTGATGTGTTTTGTTTATTTGTTGTTGTTGGATGTTTGTATGGTCAGGGCGGAAACCAGTACCAATAAACTTGACTTGACTTGTATCAGTCAACACTTCATTCCTTCAGTTGGATCCATATTGGTACAAGAACAATTTTGTATGAGCATAGTATTGGGGCCCTGCTTTATCTATATCTTCCTCTTGTATGGCATAACTGAGACCCATGTGTAGGCTGCTGTCTGTTTTACTAGCTATAGAGGCTAAAGGGGGAACCCTCCCTATTTTAGTGAGCTTCTCCTCCTCCCCCTGGAGTTTGTAGTACCCAGTTACTGAATCTGCGGGGAAAGACATTAAATTTCTCCTGCGTCTCTCTAATTTGCAAATCTTTATGCCTATGGAAACAAAACAAAATCTGTCACAGTGAGTGATTCCACACATGTTCCACAACTGTAACAAGGGTGTGGATGTCAACATGTATTAAGTCAAATACTGGGAGCAAAGAAGCAGACTGGTAGTAGCACACATGGCTCTGCCCAGAGCAGCACTGGGATCTTTCCGAGGCAGAGTGTTGCTGAAGGCAGTGTGTCCCTGGTCCACCACCAGCAGCAGTCCGCACTATGAAGGAACTGCTGGTGGTGTACAGGAGCTTCTATGGGTAGATCGGGTGGGAGGGAGGAACTGCCATCTGTTGGAGAACATCACAGTGCCCAAGGCTGCCACAGGGGATTGGTTGCACATGTTACACTGTGATTACATGTTTTGTACGCCATCCTGAGCCCTCAGTATAGGGTAGGATATAAATCCAAATAAATATAAATAAATAAAAATTACATTGTGACAGAATGGCTGCCTGAAGCTAAGTAAGCTCTCTCTGGTCAAGGGAGACCCAGGTGAACATAAACCATGTCGAGACTTTGTTGCCCCAGATGGGAAGGACTTTAAGTTGCTGTGCGGGACTAAGTTTATAGTGGGGACCCACTGGTTGGGAGAAGCTCCAACCTGGTGGACTGGGTGGGTTGTAAGGGGAGCAGGAAGACCTGTGGCAAATTTGCCAAACAAATAATCAGAGCGGCTTTGGGGAGCAATAGATGGACCGAACCCCAAAAGAAAACTGATTAAGGAAGAAAATTTATGTGGCGGGGTGCTAATTCCCCAGGACACCAGATTGTGAAGTGGGGATCCTAAGCCACATCCACATACATGAAGACTAAAACCTGGAGTAACTATTCCAATTTATTATGGAGCAGCTAACCCTAGCTTGGGATCTAGGCAGACACAAAAGCAAGTCTTGTGTGGCTAATGAGTGTCTAATGTAACATGTGGAACAACTCTTTGTGAAATCTCCAAATCATGTAAGATCTTAATGGGTGCAGACTTAGTTTGTGTCATTGGTTCTCAAAGGGAAATGAAGCACAATGTAGTGACAGCTGCTCAGTCAATAAACTCCCACAAACTTCTCTCTCAAGAGAGGGGAACCTAACAGTCTCAACAGCCCAGAATGAGGCCAACTTTAACAGTTCCTAACAGAAAAGTACTTCATCAAAACAAACATACTTCCTACTATTACTGGGACTTTAAACACAGAAACAAAGTCACTGTATTACTGTTGATTAGGGATGCGCCAACGCGGTTCAACGCGCCCCACTTCGGAGTTTGGACTGAACTCGACCAGTTCGGTCAACCGAACTGAACTTAAGAACTGAACTCGATTTTTGAACTGAACCGAACTGAATTTCTGAACTCGGCTCTGTTCGCCCATCCCTAAAAGATGATAATCCATTTAGTTCAATGGGGTTTGAATTTCCGAACTTTGTTTGGAATTTCTGAGTTCGACCAAACTTGAATAGTTTGGTCGACCGAACCGAATTTCCGAACTCAACCAAATTTTTGAACTCGGTTCTGTTCGCCCATCCCTACTATTGATCACTTATTTATTTATTTATTTATTTAGTTTTATTTTATTATTTAGTCAAATTTATATGCTGCCCTACCCGCAGAGACTCGGGGCAGCTTACAATCATAACACTTCCAGGGTTCAAAATGTTTTACAATCCTTATCTATTTCAACCTTGCAGTAACTCTGTGAAGTAGATGATTATCTTTCCCATTTTGCAGAGGAGGAACTGAGACTCCAAGATAGTAACTTGTCCAAGGCCCCCCAGTGAGTTCATAGTTAAAATGTGATTTAAAGTCTGGTCTCTTGGGTCCAACGCCTTAACGTAGTAGACCACACTGGCTCTTTTCAATGCAGTATATCAGTACTCCAATGCTACTGAAGTATTATCTGACTCCACAACTGCAACCAATATTGGGGGGGGAAACAGAGCAGAAAGTGAGAGACTCTGATCACAGTTATACCAGTGTTAATCTGGAATACTTCTGGTTTGCACCAGTGTGTCTAAGCTCAGAATTAGAGCTGGAACAGATAGCAAAAAAATTATCCAAAGTTAATATCCGGTATTCCAGCAAGCTTAGCAGTTACTCAGTAACTATCTAGTAACTGCAGAGGTTAACCACCAAACTAGAATACCAGATATTACTGTTTACCTCATTTCCATTCACTGTATTATGAATGAAACAAGAACTCACTAAAAATGAGAATCTCATTGAGAATGGCCATTTCCAGCGAGAATCCTTTGTCGAGAAATTCCGGAGAACCAGCCATTCCCACAGCTGTTCTTGTGCGTTTCTTGACCTGAGCATCGGCGTTATCACATAACCAAACCAGTCCAGACAGAGGGAGGTAGGAAAAAATAAATAAAGTAAAATTGTAATTAAAAAATAACGTGGTAAAGAGGGGGATCTGCGCATGTGTCAGCGCGAGTAGCTGGGCTCCATCTGTGCTCCACTCCCCCCACTCTAGAAACGAGCTGTAAATCTTGTAAAACAGAAGGAAACTCACACCGCACAAGTAGGATGGCAGGTAAAAACAAAAACAAACAGAAATTATCGCAAGTAATGCCCTTAATTTCTGCCAGAGACAGAGTGCCTTGGAGCCCAGAGAGACAGAGAGTGAGAGAAGCGGGGGCGAGGGGGGATGGTGCCGGCAGGGCGTGAAACAGAGGAGGAACGGGCCTCATCTGAAACTGACCGGGAAACTGACTGGGAGGAAGGGAGGCACAGTTCACTGCACAGGCTCCTTATACAAATGAAAAAAGAGCTAAAAAAAAGAAATGAAAAGGATTCACGCTTCAATAGAGGAAGGACACTAGAAACGGGGGAGTGTGGTGAGAAGAATGGATGTTGCAGAGGGCAGGATTGCAACTCTGGAGGATCAGTCCCTCACTGCTGAGGAGCAGTTAAACCAACTGAAAGGTGAAACATCCCTGCTGCAAAGTAAATGTGAAGACCTAGAGAACTGTTCACACAGAGGGAATCTGCGCTTTAATGGAGTAGAAGAAGCAGCTGGGCAGAGGAGATTAGAAAGCTGGTCTGGGCTGTGTTAAAGGAGAACTTTCCTGAGGACACACAGCTCCATCAAGCGGGAATAGATAGAGCCCACAGAACTGGGCACCCCAGACAGGGAGGCCAGACTTTCCTCATCCCATCGTGGTCAAGTTTACAAATTACCAAGTAAAAGAAGAGATTTTAAAGAAGGCTAGAATAAAGAGAGAGCTAACTTTTAAACAACAGCCTGTACAAATATTTCCTGACTATGCAGCTGAGACTATTAAAAAAAGAATGAGGTGGGAAAAAATACTTTGGAACACTTATTGAAAGGAACCTGAGGCCAAGGCTGCTTTTCCCTGCAAAAATGATGATTTTATGGAAAGAAAATAGAAAGATCTTTGAAAACACAGAGGATTTGGAAGCATTCTTGGTCTCCCTGCCTGCAGTTCCACACACGCAACCAGAGGAGGAGTGAGCAAAGGGGTGCAGGAGAACAATTCCTGCACCGGGGGTTCTGAAAATCAGCAGTGCAGTATTACTAAAACTTAAGGTATGGGGAGGGGGGGGGAGGCAGCTCTCTTTAGGTGCCCCCTGTGCAAAAAGAAAAAAAGGGGGGAAAGGGGGGGGGGAGAGAAATGTTGATATTTTTATCTCCCTCTCTATTGGTTCTGTTGATTCTGTTTAACATTAAGTGGCAGGTGTTGAGTGCTTAATAAGAGGCTTGTTATATATATTAAAAGTATTGTCGGGGTATATGAGTGGGGGTTCGAGGGGAAGCAAGACACATGGAGGTGTCTCACAAACAGGCAATTAAAAAGCCCAGCAGATCCTCAAGGATGGGAATAAGGGGTAGGTCTGGACCTGAAACAAGGATCCAGGCAAGGTGAGGGGGTGGGAA
>QEPC01008046.1:1879831-1891862 GCA_003113815.1 Sphenodon punctatus | reverse complement strand
GGACCTCCCCATATACAGCAATTGACTCATTATTAGCTCAGGAACAAGGGATTGCTCCTGCCTTAAGAAGCACTCTAAGGAATAAGGGCATTATAAGAATGCAACAGCTATTCAAGCAAGGGTGCTTCATATCTCCTCAAAAAGTGGAGGAACTCATGCAGGATAAGATTGACACCTTTCAATATCTACAGATTAGGCATTTGAGTACCTGCAAGCAGAATAAGGAGGGATTTAGTAGAGAACTGTGCAAGCTAGAAAGTGTATTGTTTAAGCAAAATAAGACAGCAGGGAGACTAGGCAGGATATACAAGGAACTAAAGAGGGTGACTTATGATAAGCCCACAACGTACTTAGAAAATTGGAGTAGAGACTTACAGATTTAGGGGAAAAGGAAGTGAAAAAGATATGGCATCATATGGCCAATTGCGCATCCTCACTGGAGAGTAAAGAAACTCAGATAAAAGTAGTCACTAGATACTACCTCACCCCAGCAAGACTTAAATATAGTAAACACAGTGAAAAGGGCCAGTGCTGGTGAGGGTGTGGGGGATTAGGGAACTAAAAACATTGTTGATGGGAATGCAGCAAGGTGCAAGTGTTCTGGGGCAAAGTCTGGAAATTAGCAAACAAGGTAGCCGGAGGTATAATCCCGTTTAAACCAAAGATAGCCTTGCTGGGTTTATATCCTGAATCAAAAAAACTTTCTGAGTGTCAAGACTCTTATAAGAATCTTTTTTTTAACAGCTTTAAATATAATAGCAAGACATTGGAAGGCGGTGGAAGAATTGTCCGAGGAAGAATGGATCGAGAGGATCTGGTACGTATTCACTATGGAAAAACTGCATGCAAGCTTAAAGAATCAATCTACAAACTTTGAAAAAACATGGGCGCCAATTGTGTTAGCCTTAGAAGGAAACAAGATGACCCAGGAGGAATAAAAAAAATGATTTGAGTATTAAATTTGTAATGTTCAGGTTAAGAGTTCATGATAAAGTGTTCAGAATGTTTAAAAATACACAAATAGCATAGTATGTAATGATAAATGATCAAGACTGTATATTCTAATATGTGATAACCAAATAAAAAGATTTAATTAAAAAAAAAAATAACGTGGTAAACAATACTAAATTGGATCCAACTGAATACCATGGGCACCAGCTGGATTTGACTGTCTCTCTCTCTCTCTCTCTCTCACACACACACTCTCTCACACACTCTCACTCTCACTCAGAAATGAGGCTACAGACACATGGGTGGATTTAAAAATAGCTGCAACCCTTTGATACTGATAGCTCACTGATTCTGATAAATATCCATCTGCCTCCTCCAGATCCCCAAAATTGGGATTGTGAGGGGGAAGTGACTGGTCCTGCACCCACTAGGGACAGCATGTATCCTGCATACTAGCACAGAACCGTTCACCCCCACAGTGTCGGGCAAAACCATGGGTCAGATATCCCCTTATCCGTCCACCTTTCCATCACCTCACTGAGGTGCCTCAAATTTCCATAATAATACACCCATATAGGGTTATAATAATCCAATTGTGTGAGCTAATCCTTACCTTTTGGTACTGGGCTAATGTGAGTTGCGACAAATTAATAACCAAATATGCCTAATTAATAATAACCAAATATTCCTAATTAGTAATATCACACCAAATGATGGCCCCATAAATTGCCAAATTAGCATACCATAGGGGAAGGCACTGTGAGAAAGGGAGAGAAAAAAAAATCCCCCAACCGTAGCTCAGTCCAATCTGCCAAGTAAAGGGAAAAATTATTTCTTGGTACTAATTTAGGCAAATTATGGCACCGGTCCAAATGGGTGGGTGGGTGGGCTTTGCACTTGCCACAACAGTCAGACTGCGGCTTCACTGAGAACGTGCTGGATTCCCGGGCGTGCTCCTCCCCTCCCCTTCCACCTCCAGCCCTGCATTTTGCACACAGGGGTCAGGCACTTATTGCTAGAGTTTCAGCCCTGCAAGCCATCCCTCCTGCCTCTAGGGTGAGCCTTAAGGTGCCCAGCTGAACCCTCATTTCACCAATGGAGATGACACTGACAACCTTCTCCTTCCTCCCCCTCCCCATATTCATTAGCGGGGAAGGACCCATCAGAGGATAGTAGCAATTACTCATTTAAGCTCTAATCAGGATCTGGCTTAAGTGGTTATTGTTTGGGGAGCAGACACCAACTAATAAAAATATTTTGAGACAGCTTCTCCCTCATTCAGTTTAGCTTTAGTATCGTCTGTCTCTTCTAAAATATTATACTCTTGTTTTTTAAAGCCAAATGGTCACCACATCTACACTCATTCAGGTCCAGATGTTTTTTTGACTCTGAAGGAAGCAATTTCAGTACACTGTATCAACAGAGCATAGTCAGGGCCCCGAGGGAAACGCGGGTCTGCGAATCGCAGATTTCCCGCGGAATTCCCCTCCCCCCGCGGAATCTCCTGCCCCGCTTACCCCAGCGCAGAATTTCCAGCCTGCGCTGCGGGGACGCGGGGCAGGAGATTCTACGGGGGAAGGGGAATGAACAAACCCTCGGGGCTTCCCCTCCCCAGCCTCCCCACTTGCCAGGGCCCTTTAATTTGCTTACCAGGGATGGCAGCAGCAGCTGCTCCGTCCAGCGCGCTCTTTTCCTGCTCGTACTTCCTGGCCCCTCCCGACGGGGCTCTCAGGGCGACGCAGCCAGATGACGTCACCGAGGCGCAGAATTGGCCCCTGACTCCCGCGGAATTTTAAAAAAAATTCCGCGGAAGAATCGGGGCCCTGAGCATAGTGCTTGATCAAAAAAGCCATTCTGATTTCATTGAAAAGTTCCATAGAATTAGAATGACTTGTGGAAATTCCAGCTAGAATTCTGACTGAAATAATTTTTTGTTTGGAATTCCAACCAGTTTATTTTGCAAATTGCCAAAATGGCATTTTTTTTTTTTTTGCTCCGAGTTCCAGTTGGACTTAATGAACTGCCCGGTTCTGACAGAATCGGAACTGGGTGGAAATTTTGGTTTCACCCACGGGAGGGAGTTCTCTGCTGCATCTACTGAAAAGCTGACATTCATGGGGAATTCTGTTAGTGAAAACGTCAGTTGTAGTGACTAAAGAAACACCAATGGAGATAAGAGCCAGGAGATCCAGCAACAATTCTCAGATTAACAAATGGAAAGTGTCTGGTCCAAACTGAAAGGATTATGCTTCTGTGATGCAGAGCCAGAATTGATTTATTTTTTTATTTTTTTCTCCAGGATTCGATGAATGTGTTTTCTTTCCAAGTTTAAACATGTACCAAACTCACTTGCTGATCAAAAAGCAGGGAATTAGATGAAGCTGAGTGGATCACAGTACTTGAAGATTAAATTCGCCTATTAAATAATTACTTGACCAACTACATGGTTAGTATAGAACATAGGTTTTAGATGGAGGACATACTGTATCACAATTTGGTGCTACATTTAAGGAAACTTAACCGACAGGCCCCTTGTTATTACTGTTCCCCCTGCCCCCTCCATTTCTGCCATTCTGGTCTGTTCCTGTCAGAAGTTAGATTCCTGCTGTCCCTGCCATGTCTTGCAGTGACAATCAATCTCCAACACACAACCACCACCCATTATTTGCACCCACTCTTTTTCTCATCTCGTAGATTTTTTTCTTCAAAGTTTTGCCCACCCCGGTGTGAAAAAATGTTGCGTAGATTATTATATTTGATGGGCCTAGCTGATGTTCCCTGCATGAATTGGATCATAGCTTTCTTGCTGGGTGAGTGAGTGTTTCTCCCTTAGGAGTAACTGGAGTTTGCCCACAAGGCTATGCAGTTTAATTCTACCTGAGGAAATTGCCATCTGTTGTTTAAAAGCATTCAAGAAATTTCATGTTAGTCTCATGCATATGGATACTTGGCAACCTCTAGGTTGTTCAGTGAATTAGTATCTGTGTGTCAGCACAGTGAATATGTACTGTTAAAGAATTTCTTAGTACAACAAAGTTTTAAAATTTCTATGACAGATTTATTTATTTTATTTATTTATTTAAATTTTTATTCCATCCTTCCTTCAAAAGGCTCAGGTTGGCTAACAAAATAAAAAATACAAATAACATAATTTAAACATATAAAAGATAAAAACATCAAAATACAACCAACCCACCCTCCATCCCCTATCCCCACATACCAATGCCTTTTCAAAACATTTAAAAAAAAAAAAAAAAAGTCTTACACCACCACTAGAAGATGCTCAGGATTGGACTCAAATGAACTCCAGGAGACAGGAGTTTACAGCATCGGGCAACTACTGGGAATGCCTCCCTATGAGCCCTTGTTGTACAAACAAGGCTAATGGATGGATCCTACCCACAAGGAGGCGCTATCATGGGGACCACAGTGAGGTGTGGGAGCACAGGCTGTCTTTCAGATATGTGGGGCTCAGCCCATTTAGGTCTTTGAAGGTAAAAACCAGCACCCTGAATTGTGCCTGGAAAGTTATAGGGAGCCAGTGCAGACTTTGGAGCACTGGTGTGATGTGCTCCTGGCACCTCACCCCTGACAGGAGGCAAGCCACTGCATTCTGCACTAGCTGCAGCTTCCGAACAGTCATCAAGGGCAGCCCCACAGAGAGTGCACTGCAGTAATCTAGCCTCGAGGTCTTGAAAGCATGGATGATGGTGGCCAGGTCCAAATCTGAAAGAAAAGGCTGCAGGCTCCGCACCAGATGGAGCTGGCGAAAAGCACTCCTGGGCAGTTCTTCAACATGACAATCCAGGCACAGCAAGGGGTCCAGAAGCACTCTGAGACTGCAAACTTGATTGACCAGAGAGGTATGGACTCACCAATAACAGGAGTCCCAATCACTTCTAGGTCACAAGGCCGGCCAACCATCATAAACTCAGTCTTGCCTGGATTCAACTTCAATCAGCTCATCCTCATCCAGGCCCTAACAGCAGCCAGGCATCGGGTAAGTACCAAGACTGCATGGCCTGGGTTGGATGAAAAAGAGAGGTAGAGCTGGGTGTCATTAATGGAGATGCTGAAGATAGAAAAAATAGAATTACATTATTTCATCATTAGCACTCATTGCCTTTATTAACAACATACCAGACCTACTGTACAGCATTACTGTACTTTACACACACGTAGGTTACGTACCAAACTGTCATTCTAAGTTTAAGTAGGTGACAGATCCTCAGTCACAGAAGGAGGCATTGTGCAGCAAGTTATCTGTACTGTGGGAGTGCAGTGCAAACCATGCCTCCACTTGGGAGCATACATCTGATACCGCATTCACAACTTACGGTGGGCGGCAGCAGCACTCCTGTGAGGAGAAGACGCAGTGGGGGGAAGGAGGCCTGTGCCGTCACAACTTCCGGTGCAAACGTGGTTCTATCATGACAATACTCACGAGTGACAAGGCTTGGAGGCTGACGCTAGTGCAGAATGCGGCGGCCTGTCTTCTGGTAGGACTGGGCCACTGGGAGCACATAGCACTGGTGCTCCGTTCTCTGCACTGGCTGCCGGTAGTCTTCTGGGCCCGATTCAAGATATTGTTTTTAACCTATAAAGCCCTAAACGGTCTAGACCCTGCCTACCTGCGAGATGGCCTCACCCCCCGGATAATGGATCGCCGCTGTGGTCATCCAGGGGTGCCCTGCTTGAGGTCCCCTGAGTCTTCCGTGGGGCCATGAAGGAGAGGGCATGCTCAGTGGCCACGTCACAACTGTGAAACTCCCGGTAGGGGTGCGACTGGCCCAAGATCTCCCCTCTTTTCTGAAAAGTTGTAAGACCTGGCTGTTCCACCAGATGCTTGGTGGTGGTGGGTGGGTGGGGGGCAGCTGTTTTATAATTGTATTTTATTTGTTTAATGGCTATTAATGTCCTCCTTATTTGTGGTTTTAAATTATTTTATATTGGATTTTAATTGCTTTTATGTCTGTTGAATATTGTAAGCTACCCCAGGATGCCTGTTGGCAGGAGGGGCAGGGTATTAATTTTTTATATACATTTTTTAAAAAAAATATTGAGAAGCTTGAAAGCTCGCTCCAGGATGCCTGGCTAATAAGACTGTCTGCCTCTTCTTCTTCCCCCTCACCTGTTCCCCCCCCCGACCCATAGCCTCCCTCCAGACCCACCCACCTATCACCTACCTCCCTTAACCTCCCCTCTTTAATCCTTGAATCCCTGCTGCCTTCAGTTCAACTGTGCTGACCCTTTCTCATTTTGAAAACTTTGCTGCTGCTGCTGCTACTGCCTTGGGGGGTGGAAAAGGAGTAGAAAGCTCAGCTTGATCCTTTCCATGCATTCCCATTCCACCCCACATCTCCAGGAAGAAAAAGGAGAAGGGAATGGGAAAAGATCACCTATGCTGCCTCTGCCACAGGAATTTGGAAGGCGAGGAAAGAGTAGCTTGGCTGAATCCTCTTTAAGCTGCTCCTGCAGTGGGGAAAGAAAAAGGGAAGAAGTTAGGAGACCAAAGGGGAGTGGGCAGCCAGCACACATCTTTTCCCCATTGTTACGGGGAAGGAGGGAGCATACAGCCAGCAGGGTGCTTTCCCATACAGCTGCTTTATAGAAGGGAAGATGGCAGGGAGAACGAACAGGCATCCAAGATGGCTGCTGGTGGAAAGGAAAGGGAGTTGGGGGTGCAGCCTGGACAAGGATGCATTCTGTGACTCAGTCTCCCTGCTGGCAGCCTAGTTCCCACTAACCTGCTCCAGCAGTCCCCGCTATCCCTGTACCAACCTCCTTATTCTGCATCAGTAAACTCCATTACCTCCTGCCCTCAGCAACCCCTGCCTCACAGCCGCTGTTGCATTTCCCTGCCCTCCCTTCCCTGACAACCCCCACTCTGTCTCAGTGATTCTATTAATGCACCCCATTTGCCCCAATGACCCGAGCCTCCCTCTTGCTCTAGGGTGGAAAAGGAGTCTGCCAGGGGTAGGCAAAGTAACCAAGCCAAAGAACCACATACCAATATTTTCATATCGTGGAAAACAACATGCATTACATAGATTGCTGCTTCTCAGTCCTTGAGACAGGGGAGTGCTTCTTCTCCTAGCTTCCCTGTCATAACAATGATGGCTTCCAGGCAGTCTGGTGGGTTCAGGCAGCAGAAATCAGAGCAGAGGTAGGGTTGCTACCTGTGGTGGTTCTCTACGTAACCCTCCTATAGGCTAGAATGGAAGTGTCCGGTAAAAAAACGACCAAAGGTGGCAATTCTAAGCACAGGCCATACTCCTCTTGCTCCCATTGCCCATTAGGCTCTAGCGACTTTTGAGAGAGCTGCATGGATATGCCCCCCAGCCACTTCTGCCAAGAGACACAGTAGAGGTATGCACCCAGGGGCCCATGCCATTTTTTTTGTCTTTGCTTTTGTTTTTGTTTTCCATTGCTTTCAATGGAAAACGCATTTATGGCTGTAACCTTTTGTTTTTCATTATATTTGGCTGAAACCTGGATGGATTGGACCTACAATGGAAGGTATTAAGTATTGCAAATTCCAAAAAGATTGGATAAAGGAGTCCAATTTTTTAAGCAGTTGAATTATATTATTTTGCAAAAATCTACATATACATTCTTAGCTGTAGCTTCTTTGCCTCACATTTAATGTAGGTGAAACTTGGCAAGTTTACACCCCTTCCCATTTTTACTATCTCTGCCAACTTTCAGAAGGATTGGATAAAGGGTCCTGGTGGTATAAGCAATTAACTTATAAATGTATGTCTGACTGTAACAACTTTGTAGTCCAACAAGTGTACATAAAATTTGGCAGGGTTGTATATCAAGTTTCACGATCATCTCTGCCAAATATCAGAAAGATGTAATAAAGGTTCCCAATTTTATATGCCTGCACAGCATATGCAGAGAACGAGCCTATGCCAGGGATTCTCTTACGTGTCACTGTGGTATAAGATCGGTTTGTGATGCCAATTGGCCAACAAAAATGTCAACCAAATATCCTCATTCTGTGCTGTGACCATCCCAACATCTCTCCCCCATTTGTTACTGGAAAGTCAGAAGTGTCTGTTTAGGAAAGAACCAGTAGATATTATCTTATGTCCTCTGTTACACTGCTGCAGGATGTGATTGTGATGATAATTGGCCAGCCTGGATGTGTAAACTATGTCTCCTGATTGCTCGGATGCTATCTCTAAAGTCACAGTTATGTAATTTCTGTGCCCGCCTCAGTGCCACCCCTTATGCCCACCTTGAAGCCACTACCAATTGGTCCTGTAAAGCTAGAAGCTTGCAGTAATGTGTTTGACCATTGAATGTGTCTGTCAGTCTTTTGGGTTGCTTCACAACCTCCCTCCTACAAACTCCCTCCCCCTGTCATTCCAGGTGCCTGCCTCTGACTGGCACTGCATGTGCTGCTATTTATCTGAATAATGGTCTTCCAGGGGACAATTTCAATTGCTTATAAAATTGGGTTCCTTTATCAAATTGTCCTGTAGTTTGGCAGAGATGACAGGAAAGGTATGTCATATATTCCTGCCAAATGTCTTGTAAACAGGATGGAATATACAAATGTTACAGCTGGAAATGTATGTTCATGTTAATGTCTTTATACCATCAGGACTCTTTATCCAATCTTTCTGAAAATTGGTAGGAGTGTTAATATTGTGGTGCTTTCTCTTGATAGCACCCACCACTATATTTCACTAAAGGAATATAACAAGGGTCCAGGTTTGCGAGTGGGGGGACCATCCACATTCTCACCAAGCCTATAGAGAGCCTCCCTCCATACTGGGAGGGGAGAGGTTTAGGGATGGGGTTGCGCCCACTTCAGGAAAAAAGAAAAAAAACACCAAGGTTTTTATTTTTTTTTAAAAGCAACACAACTTACTTGTTTGGGGGATCTTGAGAAACAACCCTGACTGGTGAGCTGGTGCTCAGAAAGAAGCAGCTTCCCTCAGGAGTGGAGAGGGAGGGATCATCCTTTGATACTGTAGAGGCTCACACAGGGCAGGCTGCTTCCTCCTCCATGTAGGGAGGGAAAGTGTCAGCTGTTCTGTCAACTCTCCTCTTTCGAGCCTTTGCACTGCAGCCAGGCAGCCCTCCCTTCTCTAGCAGAGAGGACACACAGTGACAGGATCCAGGAACAGGATGGAATGGCAGCAGCAGTGCCGCTAAAGCTTTTGGGAGGAGACCCTGCCCTACCCCTCTCCTCCTCAGCTCTCTGTGCTGCTGCATGGCCCTAGTTGAGTCCCCAAGCTAGGAGACAGTGAGGGAGGGTGGGGGAGCATAAAAACTCCCTGAAACAGCAACCTGGAGCCAAACTCCGCTGCTTAGCCTCCCCAGCCAGCAACAGCTGTCTGTAGCACCATGTTGCTGCTGCAGAGACTGTCCCGCGTAGCCAAAATCACTTCTGATGACTCCCTGTGTGGTGAGATTGGTGCGTGGCAGCAGCAGCTGTGCCCGGGTGCCACAGGCAATTCCTTCCACTCAGCCTTTACCTCCACAAACTCTGCTCCTGCACACTGCCTGCAAGCGGGGGGGGGGGGAGGAAGGGGCAGTAAGTACTCAGAGGCAGACGCTTGAGGAGTGAGGGACAGAGGCTCAGACTAAGCTGCATGGGGATTCGGGACATTTAAAGTGCTGGGAGGGGCAGACGGGACAGCAGCTAAAAGTAGCTACATCCTGTGCTGTCCCGCTCAATCGGGGACAGTTGAGAGGTATGGGCCTATAATAAAAACAGCCTAGAATAAGAAAAAGGACTGGAGCTTGAAATCTGTAGTAAAAGTTTACTTTCTCCCTTGCATAAAACGTCTGAAATGCTCATATCTGGTCTAAAGGTGGCAGCATTCTTTGTCTCTAAATATTTATTGCCAGTGTTTACAATAATGGCCTATTATCCTGCAGTCTATTTTTAACTTTATACTTTCCACTTCAATTGTTCACTAAATGAACTCATTTTTAATCAAAAATTGTTATCATTAATTATCAGTCATTCAATCAATATTAATTTTAAATGCACTAGATAAAAAATTCCCTTATGTGATCACCACCGCAAAAAGGAAATTTATTTTCATCAGGGTTCTATGCATCATTAAGAGATAGTTTGTCTTATTACAACCTGTTATTAATGTTCAGAATCCATTTAATTTCAGTTTTAACTGACTGTAGCAATTAGATAATTGATTTAATCTGGCAGGCTTTGGTGGATTAGGCTGCCCTGAATTGGTGGTAATACAGAATGAAGGTGTTACTAACATGCAAACTAAATTTATGGACACACCTGACAGAAATGACTAATTTAGACCCTATCAGGTAAGTGGATCAGATATACAACGTATTACACAGTTCACATCTGTGCTCCCTATAGTACCTTTTTTGAAATTTTTCTGTGGGTTTCATTTTGCAGTTCACTGAATCAGTAATTAGAGTGATAGAAACAAGAAGAATAAAATTCTGCAGATACTAAGTTTTCTCCTATTATAAGAAGTAAAGCCTGAGCTCTGCATGGAGCTCAATAAAATCTTCCTCCTCTTGGAGGAAGATGTGGAATTTGGAGAGGTGGAGATTGCCACTGCCAGACAGCGGGCACACGAGGTTCGATGTCTGGCAGTGGTATGATAAGCATACCGGATTCGCCGTCTGCAAAGTACGGGACGGGGACTGGAACAACAGGAAATGGATTGCCCTATGACCTGTTAGGCAGTCCCCTGCAGAGAGAGATTGGCCACCCACTTGTGGAGACAGAATGCAGGCAGGGCTTGACAGACCATTGGTCTGACACAGTATGGCACTTCTTATGTTCTTTTCTTTTTATGTTCTCTACAGCTTCAGCAAAACAATAAAAAGGAGAAGCCAGGGGACCACATGTGGGCAATTAGAAGCCTAATTGCCCACATAGAGAAACTCCATGGCAAGAAGGTGATGTGGCAGGACTCTGGCGTGGAGCATCATTGTCGCCAGAAGAAGGGGGGGAAGGCATGCCAGAAGTGATGCCATTAAAGCCCTTCCCCCTCCTCCAGCTCTGCTGAGGAGTCCCACCAGGAGGAGTCTTCAGCGGCAAGGGCCTTTCAGGCCGAAGTGAAGAAGTCGACCCGGAACTTCCTGGATGGGGTAAGGCTGCAAGCCATCAATATGGAGAACCAGATGGTGGAAAACTTCCAGACATACTCCCAGTACGTCTCTGCCAAGATAGCCGACCTGGAATTCTACCACCAGTCGGTCTCCAGGTGGCAGGCAGCCATGGCAGGGGCCGTGGACTTTGCCTTCCAGGATGGCTGCCAAATGCTGGAGCACAGGGTGCCCGCCCCTACGTCCTGTGCACCCCTTTTGCCTTTCCCCCAAGTTCTGGGGGACAGGTCCAAAGACTAAGAGTAGTAGACCCTTTAAGTTTCCTTTCAATGTTTGATTTTGGTTTTATAATGTTGTTTTTGTTTACATTTTTAAAATAAATTATATTTGTTGTTATGAGCTTTGTTTGAACTTCCCAATCTTTTATCCCTCTGTGCTGAAGTTCTGGCAGGTGGCAGAATCTCATACAGCTTGTCAATCCCTACCAGCAGCACCTGGCACTACATGCAGCGTACGTAAGGTATTAGGAATGGGCGAACACGGTTCGGAAGTTCGGAGTTCGGCCCAAACTCGGCCTGTTCGGATGACCGAACCTGAACCCGAACTCAAACTGACCGAACCAAACTCAATTCCGAACATCGAAATGACCTAACAGTTCGGATCGCGTTCAGGTGAGTTCGGGTAGCAAAAAATGGGTCAAATGTGACAGGGAGGGGTAGTCAGCTGAGGAGCAGACTTCCAGGCACCAGGGGTGGAAAGACTTGCAAGAAACAAAACTATCTGCCTTCCCCCTTCCCAATACCTACTCACTGTTCCTGAACAGCAGGTGTTTCAGAAGGCTCCCTCTCCCAGCATTTCCCAGCTCCCCAATCCATTGCAATCCTCCTCTCATTTCACCCATCCAACCCATCTACCCCCATATTCTCATTCATTTATTTAGCTTAGCTTAGATAGATTTAGTGGTTATTTTTTGTTTTTACCCCTCCCTGTGTTCCCTATGTTCAATCTTCCTTCC
>QEPC01008046.1:1834932-1867525 GCA_003113815.1 Sphenodon punctatus | reverse complement strand
GTGCTGGAGGCCCCGCCCCTGCGTCCTGCGCAGCGTCCCGGGGCGGGGTCTGGGGGGTTTGTTGAGGCGGTTGCTGGGTTCCCCCTGCGTCTGTGGACGTTAAGGGGGGCGGAGCCTGATTCCCGTCGGCTGCCGGGTCTCCCCGTGGCGGGGCTTGGTGTCGGCGGCGCTGCCAGGCCTGCAGCCGGACCCTGACACAAAGGCCTTGTCCTACAAACACACTGTATCTGTATCTATCTCTATAACTAAGCTAATTACTATGTATATCTTATCTAGTAACTATCTAATAACTATCTATCCATATATACAATATTACACAGTGGGAAACACAAATTGCACAGGGAGGGGTACAAAACTGAAATGAAAATCAATCTCATAATATTCCTTCTCTAAATAAATCCAAAACTTAAAACAGGGGGATGGAATGAGAGGGAAAGGATTCAGTGGAGGAGGGAGGGAGGAAGAAAGACTGAACACAGGGAGGGGTAAAAACAAAAAATAACACCTAACTCTATCCAATATAATCTAAATAAATGATAATATGGAGGTAAATGGGTTGAATGGGTGAAATAGGAGGAGGATGGCAATGGATTAGGAATAGGAAGGAACAAAAACTTCTGGGAGAGAGGGAGCCTTCTGAAACACCTGCTGTTCAGGAACAGTGACTAGCTAGAAGGTGTTGGGAAGGGGGGAGGCAATCAGTTTTGTTTCTTGCTGTGCCTGCCTCACTGCAAGCCCCATTGGCTCTGTGCAGCCTAGCCTGTGGCCATTCACAGACTGCGAAGGCAGTGGTCAGAGGCAAAGAGGGATGGTGATTGGGCAGGTCGACTGCTACTCCAAACTTCTCCACCCCTGGTGCCTGGAAGTCTGCTCCTCAACTGGCTCCCCCTCCCTGTCACGTTTTGCCTTCCAGTGACACGTTTTTGTCACCTGAACTCACCCAAATGCAATCCGAACTGACCAAACTGTTTGGTCATTTCGAGGTTCGGAATCTAGTTTGGTTCGGTCAGTTCATGTTCAGATTCGGGTTCGGTCGTCCGAACAGGCTGATTTAGGGCCGAACTCCGAACTTCCGAACTGCGTTCTCCCATCCCTACTTTTCACACAGACACTCTAACACTGATAAAATGGGTGTTACATTTTATTATACATGTTGCAGGGCTGCAGGTATGCTCTTTGGTTGCCCTACAATATGTATAATATCAGTGTTGGTGTCTGTGTGAAAAGGGCCAATGTCTAAATGTGGGATAGTTTCAGCATTAAGACAGAAGAGTAAGGGAAGGAGCTATGTCATAATAGGAAACACCAAATTGTTGTGATTAGCAAGAAAAAACTATTATTTAGCACAAGTCCCTGGTGATGATTGGTTGGTCTCCTATTATTTTCCTCCTAAATAAGAATGGTAAAGAGTTTGGGTAATGAATGAATGTGAAAAGTGGGTTTACTGAATTCTGAATACGTTTTAATTTTCTGTATTTTATACCACACTGGGTGAAAACAGACGTGCACCTTAACTCCACTTTAATACCAATTTAATATTTCTTATGCATGTTGCAGGACTGCATGAGGCGTCAATACACCCCTACAACACACACACAAAATATTAAAGCAGAGTTACGTGCATGTCTGTTTTCACCCACTTTTGCAATGTTTTCTGGTGCAGGAGTACATTTTAATACAAGGACATTTTTATTAACATTTACTTTCACTTTCTATCTTCAGTCTTGCAACAATGAAATCATTCAACAGTAAGTTATTGATTTCAGTGATGAGTATTCTCTACTTCTGGCAGCATTATCAGAAGATTGACAAGTATGAATGTTCAAAGGCAGAAATAATCTTCAAGACTAGAACTGAAAGTTATACCCACAGATTGGGTATATCCTTCAAATTTCCAGTGGCCGAATAGACTCGACAACATCTGATACAAATTGGTACCCAATTGCGAGCCAATTCAGGTACCCGATATCCCAGAATGTCAACTTCCAGTTCTGAAATGTTGACGTCCGGTACCAATTTTCTGACTTTTTATTGATTTTTAGCTACTTATGACACCTACTTATTGACTTTCCGTCCCAGAAAATTGATTTCTGGTCATGGAAAGTCAGATTCTGGTCCTAACTTTTCTTTTATTTCCATCCTAAGTTTTGGGTTTTCCATCCAATATAGCAATTGGTAGGGATGTTCAAACATGGTTCAGAAGATTGGGGTTCAGCCCGAACTCAGCCAGTTCAGAAGGCCGAACCGAACGCCCGAACTGAACGCCCGAACAGTTCGGCTGCGTTCGGATGAGTTCAGGCAGGAAAAAACCTGGCTGTCAGGCCCAGGGGGGTGGGGGTGGGGGTCAGCTGAGGAGGGGTGGAGAGGTTTGGATTAGCAGCCAGCCTGCCCAATCACCATCCCTCTTTTCCTCAGACCACTGGCTTGGCAGTCTGTGATCAGCCACAGGCTAGGCAGCACAGAGTCAATGGGGCTTGTGGTAAGGTGGGGGCACAATGTAGCAAAAGTCATTGCCCTCCCCCTACCCCCTTCCATATCATTCTGAGCTAGCCACTGATCCTGTAAGCAGGCATTTTCAGAACTTTCAGTTTGTGTTCCTCCCAATCCTTTGCCAGCTTCCTCCTATTTCACTCATTTCCACACATTTGCCTCCACAGTTTCATTTTTTAGATTAGATTAGATAGATTTAGGTGTTATAGCCAGCATCAAGAAGCAGCCACTCCAGCCCCAGGTCCCACCATCAGGGTTCTGGGCCTACATTACAGCCAGGGAGAGCTGTCCATCCACTTCATCCAGAAGCTGCCACTACAGCCCCAGGACCCACCATCAGGGTTCTGGGGCCATCATTCCACACACAGGGAGCTGTCATTCCACGGAATCAAGGAACAGCCAGCCACTACAGCCTCAGGTCCCACCATCAAGGTCCTGGGGCCAAAGTTACATGCAGGGAGGGCTGTCATTCCACTTCATCCAGAAGCTGACACTCTAGTTCCAGGACCCACCTTCAGGGTTCTGGGGCCATCATTCCGCTCATGGAGAGCCGTCATTCCACCGCATCAAGGAACAGCCAGGAACTCCAGCCCTAGGACCCACCATCAGGGTTCTGGGGCCTACATTCCAGGCAGGGAGGGTTGTCGTTTCACTTCATCTAGAAACTTTCACTCTAGTCCCGGGACCCACCGTCATTCCACCGCATCAAGAAAAAGACAGTCACTCCAGCCCCAGCATCCACCATCAGGGTTCTGGGGCTGTCACTCTGCTCATGGGGAGCTGTCATTCCATGATATCAAGAAGCAGCCATTCAAGCCCCAGGACCCACCATCAGGGTTCTGGGGCCTACGTTACAGTAAAGGGGAGCCATCATTCCATGACATGAAGAAACAGCCACTCTAGTCTCAGAACCACCATCAGGGTTCTGGGGCCATCATTCTGCTCACAGGGATGCTATCATTCCACTGCATCAAGTAACAGCCACTCAAGTCCCTGGGTCCACCCTCAGGGTTCTGGGGCCTATGTTACAGGCAGGGAGGGCTGTCGTTCCACTTAACTCTCTGCCAATGCTCCACCGATGCCAGCCAGCCTACATTCCAGGCAGGGAGGGTTGCCGCTCCATGGCATCAAGCAGCAGTCAGTCCAGCCCCTGGACCCACCCTCAGGGTTCTGGGGCCTACATTACAGGCAGAGAGGACTGTCCATTCACATCATCCAGAAGCTGCCAGCCTGCCACTTCTGTCCCAGGACCCACCCTCAGGGTTCTGGGGCCTACGTTACAGGCAAGGATGGCTGTCATTCCACTTCATCCAGAAGCTGCCACTACTGTCCCAGGACCCACCATCAGGGTTCCTGGACCATCATTCCTACCTAAGGTAATATAAGTAAGACAGTTGTGAGAATGTGGCCCTTTTTACATGGGCCCCTCCCACACATGAACACGCAGATTTTATCTGTGTGTTCATGGGTGGGGGAGCTCTGTGTGAACAACACGGTGCATGCACCCATGGTGAGTGGGAGCTCGCCTGCTTAACACGCATCCTCACTCATCCCCCACTTGTCCCCATGCACGGAGCAACTGGGGGAAATGGCGGTTACTCCGTGGGTGTGGACGAGTGGGAGGGTGAATGGGGATGTGTGTGCGGCCGTGTGCATGCCCCACCCATGCACCAGCACACTCACGGACCCAACACCCAGCGTAGCCATGTAAAAAGGGCCTGTGAGGAGCCATTCGAAGAAGAACAGAAGGTTGCTACCTTTGAGATGGCTCTGAACATTTATTTATTTATTTATAAAATATTTTTATCCCACCCCTCCTGCCCACAGGGCATATTGGGGCGACGAACAACAAATAAAAAACAATAAAATCAATAAATCAATAAATCAATAAAAACAATTTAAACATTAAAAAACATTAAAAATCCCATATGCAAGGGGAAAAGACACACCCCAACCTCCTACCCCCTCGCCATTCTCACAACATCCACCTTTCCAGCCCTGCATGGAATTTTTTTCTTATATGCCTAGAAAGGGTTGGAAGGAACTGTCAGTCTGAGAGGGAGAGTGCTTTTATACTAGAGGAGCTCGAGACCATCATGTGGTCTATTATTTGAATAGGGTGGGCATGCACAATCCAGTTGTGAGAATGTTGAGTTCCATCGCGAAGAACTTTCTTTACAAGGTATCAACCTTCTGATCACTCACATGGGGATGAGTAGTTTGTAAACAAACAGCTTTATCTCCCAGTCCGATTGATCGGTGTGTCCCCACTACCGCTGCTGTTGCTGGGTCTCTGATGGCCTGCCATGCCACCATGGGCACCCCTGCTGGTCCCTGGATTGCCCAAGCCTCCTGGTGGGTTTGAACTCTGCTGAACGTTCAGCGGGACCAAAGTCCACTGGACCGAACCCCCGAACCCGAACTAGGTTTTCGGGCCAAACTGCCGAACATTCGAACCCTGTTCTGTTCACACATCCCTAGCCAATACTCCACCGATGCCAGCCAGCCTACGTTCCAGGCAGGGAAGGCTGTCGTTCCATTTCATCCAGAAGCTGCCACTCCAGTCCCAGGACCCACCATCAGGGTTCTGGGGCCTATGTTCCAGGCAGGGAGGGATGTCCATCCACATCATCCAGAAGCTGCCATTCTGGTCACAGGACCCACCGCCAGGGTTCTGGGGGAATCATTCCACTCACAGGAAGCTGTCATTCTACCGCATCAAGAAACAGCCAGCCACTCCAGTTCCCCCACCGCCAGGGTTCTGGGGGCATCATTCCACTCACAGGAAGCTGTCATTCTACCGCATCAAGAAACAGCCAGCCACTCCAGTTCCAGGACCCACCATCAGGGTTCTGGGGCCTACGTGCCAGGCAAGGAGGGCTTTCATTCCACTTAACTGTCTGCAAATGCTCCGCCAATTCCAGCCAGCCTACGTTCCAGGCAAGGTGGGCTGTTGTTCCACTTCATCCAGAAGCTGCCACTCCAGTTTCAGCACCCACTGTCAGGGTTCTGGGGCCTATGTTCCAGGCAGTAAGGGCTGTCCATCCACGTCATCCAGAAGCTGCCACTCTAGTCCCAGGACCCACTGTCAGGGTTCTCGAGACGTCATTCCGCTCATTCCACCGCATCAAGAAACAGCCAGTCACTCCAGCTCCAGGACCCGCTGTAAGGGTTCTGGGGCCTAAGTTCCAGGCAAGGAGGGCTTTCATTCCACTTAACTGTCTGCAAATGCTCCGCCAATTCCAGCCAGCCTACATTCCAGGCAAGGTGGGCTGTTGTTCCACTTCATCCAGAAGCTGCCACTCCAGTTTCAGCACCCACTGTCAGGGTTCTGGGGCCTATGTTCCAGGCAGTAAGGGCTGTCCATCCACGTCATCCAGAAGCTGCCACTCTAGTCCCAGGACCCACTGTCAGGGTTCTCGAGACGTCATTCCGCTCATTCCACCGCATCAAGAAACAGCCAGTCACTCCAGCTCCAGGACCCGCTGTAAGGGTTCTGGGGCCTAAGTTCCAGGCAGGGAGGACTGTCATTCCACTTCACTGTCTTCCAATGCTCCACCAATGCCAGCCAGCGTGCACCTCCTGGCCAAGTAGGGGTGCAAGGACCAAGCCCTGGCTGGGCCTCTGTCACTGCTCCACCTTTGCCAGCCAGCCTGCAATGCCTGGCCAAGTAGGGGTGCCAGCCGCAGTTACTGTGCCCTGGCAATCCAATTTCTTCTGCTGCTGCTGTTGGTACTGTACATCAGCCATTTGGTCCGCCCTCTTGTGGATGGGTATAGCTCGGATGAGTGCGCTGGTGCTATGGGGCTAGTCTGCAACGTCCGGCTAAGTAGGGGTGCCAGTCACCGAGCCCTGGCCGGGCCTCTTCCACTGCTCCACCGATGCCTGGAAGCCTGCAACACCAGGCCTCTGATGCTGCTGGGTCTCAGATGGCCAGCCCTGCCCACATTGGCACCCCTGGGGGCTAAGCACCGAACCTGCCTTCCTGGACAACCTGGGGTACCAAACCCCAAGACTTCCCGGTCTCTGCTGCTACTGTTGCTGTGTCTCTGATGGCCTGCCATGCACCCACAGGCACCCCTGGAGCACCCCAAGCCTCTGTTGCAGCTGAACTTTCTGAATGTTTGGGGGGGTCCGAAATCCGCAGGACCGAACCCACGAATCCGAACTAAGTTTTTAGTCTAAACAGCCCAACAGCTGAACTTCAGTCTGTTCACACATACCTACCAATCGGTAATTGGAAAATTAGTAATGGAAATTACTGATTTTGGGGCTATTTGGGTACCTGATCAGTACCCAGGTAATCCATTGGGTATCCAACACAGTACCTGAAAAATACAGGTATTACTTTTGTGTACTAAATAAAGTACCTGTTCCAGCCCTATTTTGGATTCGGATAAATTTTCCTTTCTAACTGCTATTTGGGTGGGGGAGGGGGGATGGAGAATCCTATCATCCTACAACCAAACCTTCAAGTAAGCACGAGACTTAGCAGCTAAGTTAATGCTTAAGGCGAGATTACTACAATGTGTTCTACGTGGGGCTGCCTTTGACAGTTTTGAAGCTGCAACTGTTGCATAATGTGGCAGTCCAGCTCCTTTTGTGGACAAGTCTCCGGAAGTACATTACAACACTGCTCTGGAGTTTGTACTGGTTACCTACAGCATTCTGGGCACAATTCAAGATGCTGCTTTTGACTTTTAAAGACCTCAGTGGCATGAGTTCCAGATATCTGAAAGACCTCCTTTCCTACTATGCTCCGTTGAGGTCCCTATGGTCAGTCAGGAGCGCCCTCCTGTGGGTACCACCTGCTCCTCTTTTCCATATGACGGGGCATGCAGGTGGGCATCCTCAGTTGCTGTTCCAATGTTGTGGAACTCCGTCCCCCTGGAGGTCCTTCTGAGTCCAAGCCTGGGCATCTTTTGGAGGAGCTATAAAACTTTTCTTCTTAGTAAAGCATTGGACGGGCAGGCATAGGAATGAGGTGGGAGGGTTGAGGTTGCAGTGAGTAGGGGTTTTAATGTTTTAAATTATATTTTATGTTTTTATAAGATACCCTGAATCTTTTGTGAAAGGTGGAGTAAAAATGTAAATAAATAAAATTCTCTTCCTCCCATCCCCTTGCTATCTTAGAATTACAGATTGGACAAACTGTATTGTTGTTTCACCATAATGTTCACCAATTGTTTGGCATTTGATGCAAATTAGGGATTGGCGAACAGATCGCGGTTCGGGTTCGGCCGTTCGGTTCGCCTGTTCAGTTCAGCCGCCGCGTTTGGGTTAGGACGTTTGGTTCGGTTGTGTACGGTTTGGTTCAGAAAAAGGCTCTCTGTGTGAGGAATGATGGCCTCAGACCCATGATGGTGGGTCCTGGGGCTAGAGTGGCAGCTTCTAGATACATATTGGCCACAGCCCTCCCTGCCAGTAACATAGGCCCCAGAACCCTGACGGTGGGTCCTGGGACTAGATTGGCTGTTTCTTTTTATATATATATATATAACTCTACACTAAATCTAACTGCTATTAACTATTCTAAAACCTATTGAACTAAATGGAATTTAGGCCTTGTACTACAAACACACTGTATCTCTATTTACCTCTATAACTAAGCTAACTACTATGTATATCTATCTAGTAACTATCTAATAACTATCTATCTTTATATACAATATTACACAGGGGGAAACACAAAGAGCTCAGGGAGGGGTACAAAACTGAATAATATTCCTACTCTAAATAAATCCCAAACTTAAAACAGGGGAAGGGAATCAGGGATGAAATAAGAGGAAGAGGGGAAAGGATTCAATGGAGGGGGGAGGAAGGAAGATTGAACACAGGTAACACAGGGAGGGGTAAAAACAAAAAATATCTAATATCTAAATAAATGATAATATGGCGGTAAATGGGTTGGCTGGGTGAAATAGGAGGAGGATGGCAATGGATTAGGAATAGGAAGGAACAAAAACTGCTGGGAGAGAGGGAGCCTTCTGAAACGCCTGCTGTTCAGGAACAGTGACTAGCTCAGAAGATGTTGGGAAGGGGGGGGCAATCCGTTTTGTTGCTTGCTGCGCCCGCCTCACCACAAGTCCCATTGACTCCGTGCAGCCTAGCCCGTGACCAATCGTAGATTGCGAAGCCAGCGGTCTGATGCAAAAAGGGATGGTGATTCAGCAGGCTGGCTGCTACTCCAAGCCTCTCCACCGCTGGTGCCTGGAAGTTTGCTCCTCAGCTGACTCCCCCTCCCTGTCACATTTTGCCTTTCAGTGACCCAAACTCACCCGAATGCAATCCGAACTGACCAAACTGTTCGGTCATTTCGACGTTCAGAATTGAGTTTGGTTCGGTTAGTTCATGTTCGGATTCGTGTTCGGTCATCCAAACAGGCAGAGTTCGGGCCGAACTCCGAACTTCCGAATCTCATTCGCCCATACCTAATGCAAATGTTTACAACACCTCTCACATTAAGCACTGGCCTTAGAAAATGTTAGTTAATGCCAGGTATGGTGCAGGACTGATTTTTATGTATCTATTACCTTGAACTCTTTAATTTTTACTTGAACAAAGTAGCATCCATTTTTTAACATGTCAGGATAGCTTATCTCTGTTTGCTTATCAATATCCTTACATTAATTTTTATTGCTAGTCTAGCTCACTCTTTACATGCTCTGATTTCAGGAAGATACAAACCGATTAAACCAACAAATTCTCTTGTGCTTTATTTTATTTATGTACACTTGTATGCTTGTGTATTTATTACTAAATATGTTCATTTTTTAGTAAGTTCCAATATGTGTGATATCTCTAATCCATGCATTAGCTTCTATGCCATAACCACTTTCATGGTAACTTGCTGCTGACTGTTTCTATTGGGGCTCATTCCTTTCTGCCTTATCTTGATAATATTTTAAATCTGAGGACAAGAAATTCTGGACACTAATTACTTTTGTGCTGCTGAGATGCTTAACAATTGGTCTAGGCAAGAGTGTAGGCATTCTAAACAGTGATAGCTAACAACGTAGCTATTCATTTTTCCTATTTGTGCCAAGTAGGGTCGCCCCAACAGTGAGGGAGCTGAAACCCCGAGTCAGGTCGTGGTTCCCTCTTCCATTGCAGGAGGGGCAGGGGTGGGGTCAGAGGCTTCCCCCCCAGAGGAGACTTCCGGCAGGAGGGTGGTAAAGCCCAGGGTGGCTCGGCACTGCTGCAGGCATGTGCCTAAGGGCTACACCAAAGGGATCTTGGGTTCAGCCCTTAGGTGAAGACTGGGTGGCTGGTGTTTTTATAGGACTTGTATGCTGGGTATGAGTGAAGGGGGGGTGAAGGAGGGATGGGGGATATGGAGATGATCCCCTCCCCTAATGTGTGGGGGAGGGGGGACTGGGTTGGGGAGGGTTAGGTATGTCCCCCTGGTGTGAGGGGGGGTTTGACCCAACAATGATGGGGGGTTTTGGTTCCCCTGTGAGAGGGGTGGTACCAAGGGGGGTAGGAGATTTAGGGGGACATGGTGATATAGGAGGGGGTATGGGGATGGAGGGTTTGTATGCGGGGATCAAGTGGGATGACCACTAGGGGGGAAGGGGCTGGGGGGTGTAGCCATCGGGGTTGTAATAGGCCGGGGTAAGTATGGTCTATCTGGGAGGCAAAGGACAGCGGTAAGGAGGAACAGGTATTTAATTCCTGATCTGGGTCTGTTGTTGTTGAATGCGAGGTCAGTCAGTAATAAATCAACGACAATCCAAGAGTTGATTCTGGATCAACCGACCAACCTTGTGTGTATTACAGAGACCTGGCGGGTCAATGAGTCGGGGCCAATATTGGCTGACCTTGTTCCAGCTGGGTTCTCTGTACAGCACCAGCCCAGGGCAGAGGGGCGGGGAGGTGGTGGGTGGTGTAGCTGTTGTTTTTAAGGATGCTTGGTCTGTGAGGTGGTATTCTGTGCAGACCATCTTGACATGGAGGGGGTCCACTTCATGTTCGATTTGGCTGGAGACAGATTAGGGCTGTCACTGATATACCATGCACCTACCTGTATGGCAGCATCCCTACACGCTCTAGCGGAATTGGTGTTGGAGGTGGTCTTATGGTCCCTGAGGACTCTGGTCCTAGGGGACTTCAATATCCACGTCGACACCAGTCTTGGGGGAGCAGAGTGTGAGTTCATGGATGCCATGACAACCATGGGGACTGTCTCAGAGGGTTAGGAACCTGACGCTTGAGAGAAGACATACTCTTGAGCTGATGTTCTGCACAGACCTTGTGGCGGGGGATGTGGTAACTTTACCCTTGTCGTGAACTGATCATTACCTCCTCCAGACCAGGCTCCTGGCACATGTCTGCCCCCAGAAAGGTGTAGGACCGGTTCGTTGGGTCCACTCCCAGAGACTTATGGAAGCAGAAAGGTTCTGGAATGCTCATGGGGAATTATCCCCTTATCTGGATGACCGCTCACCTGATGACCTCACTGCTTTTTGGAACAGCTTGCTGACTGACACCAGAGACCGAACAGCCCCTAGGCATCCACTCCGAGAGCCGACAGTGGGCGTCACCATGGTTTACGGAGGACCTGCACCGATGAAGCAAGATGGGCATCAGTTGGAGAGACGGTGGCACCGGACCCATACAGAAGCCGACCAATTGCAGCACAGAGCTAGTTTAAGAGTGTATGCTGTTGCGGTGCAGGCAGCAAAGAAAGAATTCTTTGCAGCCCTCATTGCATCTGCAAAGTCATGTCCAGCGGAGCTTTTCCAGGTGGTGCAGCGGCTAGTCAGTCCGACTACTCTCTGCCTGGAAATGGAATTTTCCAGTGTTCACTGTGACATGTTTGCTGACACTTTTGCTGATAAAATCACTCAGATTCATCATGACCTCGATGTTGCACTTGTGATAGGAAGTGAACTAGAGGTAGGGGAAACCCTGCCATGTCAGTTTTTGTGGGATCAGTTTCAGTGGGTATCGTCCGCTGAAGCAGTGGAGGTCCTTGGGACAGTGCAGGCCACCTGTTGTGAATTAGATCTGTGCCCATCCTGACTGGTGAAGGCCAGCTGGGAGACATTAGAGCCGTTGCTGGAGGGGATGGTCAATGCCTCCCTTAGGGAGGGTAGAGTGCTGAACTGCCTCAAGGAGGCAGTGGTGCAGCCTCTGCTCAAGAAGCCATCTTTGAGCATTGAGTCCCTGGCCAGCTATCGACCAATCTCTAACCTTCCCTTTTTGGGAAGGTTATTGAATGGGTGGTGGCCTGGCAGTTACAGAGGCATCTAGACCGGGTCAGTTTTCTTGATCCCTCGCAGTCTGGCTTTCGCCCGAGGTTTGGCATGGAGACTGCACTTGTGGACTTGACTGATGACCTATACCGTGAATTAGATCAGGGCAGATTATCTGTTTTAATCTTATTGTATCTGTCAGTGGCGTTTCATACCGTTGATCATGATATGTTGGTGACAAGGCTGCGGGACTGGGTCGGGATGAGTGAAATTGTTCTTGACTGGTTCTGGTCATTCCTGGCAGGGAGAACTCAGTGAGTGGTCCCCGGGACCTCACGTGTGGACTCACACAGGATTCTATTCTGTCCCCTCTCTTGTTCAATGTGTATATGCAACCCTTGGGGGAGGTCATGAGATGGTTCGGCATGTGACGCCATCAATACACCGATGACACACAACTTTACCTCTCGTTTTCTGGAGATCCAGGCCTGGCAGTCTCAATGCTTACCTGGTGCTTGGTGGCTGTGGAGGATTGGATGAGGGCAAATCGTTTGAGCCTGAATCCCAAGAAAATTGAGGTGATGTTGGTGGGGAGAGTTGGTGGCTCCCGTTATCAGCAGGATCTGCCCCCCTCTGGCCGCTGAGGTTAGTAGTCTGGGGGTGCTCCTCGACCAGCAACTCCACCTGGATTGTCAGGTGGAAGCTGTGACGAAGGGAGCATTTCACCAATTACATCTGGTGCAACAGCTGCAGCTGTATGTCTCTGACTTGGACCTGGCAACCATCATCCATGCTTTCATTGCCTTTTTTGCCTTTCTGTATCCTGCTTTTTAGTATTTTTGATATTTTAGTATTTTTGATATTTTAATGTATTTTTATTGATGTGTTTTGATATGTTGTTTGCCGCTCCGAGCTGCTAATGTGCAGTAAGATGTGGGGTATAAGCATTTATAATAAATAAATAAGTAAATAAATAATAAATAAGTGAAAAAAGAAAATGAGACTTTTTAAAGAAGTTCAATATAAAAAACGTATTATCAACCAATAGAGACACTACGTTACTAACACTTGAAAAATTCCTCCATAATATTATCCCAAGTGAAAGTATATTGCATTAATTTCAGTGTCGACTAAGTTGATAATGTTTTTTAGTTTTACCGTCTCATTCAAAATGTTCACAGCATGACACCATTCTTCAGTTCATTAAGGACCCTGAACTATGTTCGTTCTCTCTCTCTCTCTCTCGGTCTGTCTCCTTTAGAATATCATATTGGCTCTTTAGAAAACAGGTGGTGAATTATCAATGATTTTCTTTATGTACTCAAAAGAGTCTGAATCAACATCATCACTTCCTACTAAATGAGCAGGTGTTAGAAATATGGTTTCAGAAGTATCACTGGGAGTGCTCAAATCAGTGTTAAATGTGATCACTTAAAGGAAGCAACTTTCATGACATCCCATTAGGTTGAAAATATTGTGACATTTTGAGAACAATTGTATTCAAAATGTGAACTAAATTAAAATATTTTGTTTTAATATCTCTCTCTTCCTCTGTGAAGCATCCACACAAAGCCACTGGCTTGATCCCAGTGGAGGGATAGATTCCCTCTCCCCTGTCTCTCCCTCAGAACATTCTCTCCCAACCTCCCCACACCCAGAAGTGGTAGAACAACCTAACCTGTACCTTCTTTCTCATTGGTTGAGTGATACAAGAATATTTGAAGGGGGGGGGGACTTTATGGCTGGGCAATGGATGAGGAGGGCTGCCTGCAGATGCTGGGGCAGAGAGGCCCCTGGCAGTTCCCTATATCCCACCTGGAAGAAGAGAAGACAGACGGCACCCAGAACTGTGAGCCAGCCATCCTGCTTAGTACAGCCCAGCCAGCCACTGCTCCCAGCAGAGCGAGAGAAAGAAGTCTCTCTGCTCTTGGGAATGGAAGTTGGAAGTCTGGGTGTGCTCCTCGATCCGCAGCTTTGTGGCGAGGAGTGCGTTCTGCCAATTACATCTGGTGCGACTGCTTCGTCCGTCTGTTTCATGGCTACTATCATCCATGCTTTCATTACCTTGAGAGTGGACTATTGCAATGCGCTCTATGTGGGGCTATCTATGGTGACTGTTCGGAGACTGCAGCTAGTGCAGAATGCAGCGGCCCATGTCCTTGTGTGGTCGAGTTGCCGTGTGAAAATTACACGGGTGCTTCGGGCTCCACACTGGATGCTGATAGTCTTCCGGGCCGGATTCAGAGTGTTGGTTTTGACCTATAAACCCCTATACGGCTTTGGCCTGACTTACTTTCAGGATTGCCTTACGTCCCATGCCCTGGAGCGACCTCTGCAGTCCGCCGGAAATGCCCTTCTTGAGGTCTCCCGTATGGCCCGGGGGGGCACTGTGGAGAGGGTGTTCTTGGTAGCCGCACCTAGGCTGTGGAATTCCCTCCCAGCAGAGTCCTGGTTGGGCCCAGATCTCCCTTCTTTCCGCCATATGTGTAAGACCTGGCTGCTCCACCTGGCCTTTGGCAAAGAAGATGGGGTGGGGTGGGGGTCTGTTTTCCTTCTCTTATTGTGTTATTAATTTGATGTGTTTTTACGTGTTTTTTAGAATGTGAGTCGCCCCAAGTTGCCTGGTGCAGGAGGGGTGGGATAGGAAATTATTTATTTAAATAAATAAATAATATTAAATAAGGCTAAGCTCAAGGAAGGATTAGTGGTATTATGTAGGTTAATGGATGGTTGCATGGATAGTGTCCTCAGAAAGGCTTTGACTTAATTAATCATGGAATGGGATTTCGAGAAGGTAGACTTCTGGGAAAAGAAGGACTTCATCTAACCAAGGATGGGGAAGGATTCTGGGTGATTGGCTTGCTAACTATGTAAGGAAGTTGTGTGAAGAGTGACACCCCCTGTAACAAAGATTACCTTAGGTAAGGCTGGTAAAGGGGGATCTTTTCAAACAGTATTAGGGGTTTGCTGTAGACTTCCAGGTTCAAATTTTAACAGGAACATAGACTTATTTAGTACCATTAAAGAAATACTAATGGGAACTATGTAATCATGGGAGACCTGAATTTTCCAGATATCATTTGGAGAACTAATGCTACAAATAATAGTAGGGCCAATTTATTATTGAATATGATCAATGACAAATTTCTTCTTCAAATTGTTACTCAGCCAACCAGAGGAGATGCTATTGTAGAATTGGTTCTAGTAAATAGCGACGATATCATAGATAACTTAATTACTGGGGATAATCTTAGTTCTAGTGATCATGCATTAATTCAGTTTAAAGGATACTTAATAATAAAACAATAAATACGGTTTTTTATTTTAAAAAGGCAGATTTTGGGAAATTAAGGAAATGAAATAGGGAAGTAAATTGGACTGAGGAAATTCTGAGTCATAATGTGGAGGATGGCTGGAATTTCTTCAAGTGAAAGGTTCAGAAGATTTCTGAAATTTGTATTCCTAGGAAGGGGCAATATCTGTAGGAAAGCATTCTAGACCCAATTGGTTGAATAATCATATGAAACAGGATATCAAGTATAGTCAAGAGATGATCAGGATATCAAGAAAGACTTATAGGGGGTGGGAAATGAGTTGATTAGCAGCTATGTAAGACCGTATTATTCTGCCAGGTATTTGGAGAAGAAGGTGAGGAGAGGGTATACATGTGTGGGTTGGGGGGCGATGGGTTATTTTATTTATATTATGATGTTTTATTTATGGTTATGATGTTTTTATTTATATTATGATGTTTTATGTTTGTATTTTTAATACTGTAAGCCACCCTGAGTTGTCTGAGGCCAGAAGGGTGGGATATTAAGAATTTTAAAATAAAATTAATTAGTAAAGAAAAGTACTTCCATGAAGTTAAGATATTTAAGAATAAAGTAAGACTGTGTAAAAGTAAAATTAAGCTAGACCTTGCCCAAAACATTCAACTAAATAGTAAGACCGCGATCCAGCTAAGCATGCAGGGGTAAGCTGCACTGGTGGAAAGCATTGTGGTGCCAGCGGCCTCTGAACCTCCTCCAGGTACAAGCCATCACCAATGCCAGGCATGGAGGGAGAAGGCGAAGCAACCAGAAGGAGCAGCAGGATGTGGGGCAGGCAGAGGTGACATGTCTTGGCATGGGGACAATCCATGGAAGGTGCTGTGGGGTCCAAGGGCAGAACGGGCAAGGATGGGCGGATGGGGGTGCTGCCACCTCTGAGACTCCGGGCAGCAGGTGCCCATTTCAGTGGGTCTGTACCAGCCGTACTCCTGCTCTGACACAAGTCATCAAAGGTGCAGCTGGTTGGTTTGCAGCAGGGGGCTGGTGGGCTGTCCCATAATAGGGTTACCCCAGTGAGGTGTCCACTGCCATATGGAGCTTGCCCAGCAGGTCGGGTACCCTTGTGTGGTCTGTGGTCTACACTCCAACACTGGTGAAGGGGGTGTGGCCATCTGCATCCACCTGACCTCGCAGACCCATACCTTCTTCTGCTTGTGTGTCTGCAGCCCTGTACGAGTGCAAGGTCCCTTGAACTCATGTTGGAGCTTAGCCAGATTGCAGTCTAAGAGATTTCTACTCTCCCCTTCATCTTCATGTCGCTGTCATCTACCGCCTCCTGGCCCCCTTTCCTCTTTTCTCCTGGACTTTGAATCCTGGCTTACCTTCTTCCTCACCGATGATACCCCCGCTCTCATTCTTGGTGACTTCAACATCCATGTTGACACACCTTCCCAGCCATCTATCTCCCACTTTCTCTCACTAGCCTCCTCCTTTGGTCTCCGCCTCTGGACTGATTCCCCCACCACCACTGGTGGCGACTGTCTCGACCTCATCTTCTCCAGAAACTGTCCTGTTGCTGACCTCTCTTTTGACTTTTGTCCCATGTCCGACCATTACCTCGCTTCCTTCAACCTCTCCCACCAACCCCCATCTTCTTCCCCAGCTCCACGCCCCTTCTGTGATTTGTAGGCTATTAGCACTTTATACTTTACTTCCTCTCTCTCCTCCCTCCTGTCTTCTCCTCCTCCTCTTCCCCTGACACGGCCATCTCTTCTCTCAATGCCTCTCTCACCACAACCCTCAATTCTCTTGTCCCCCTCTACTCCCGCCCCGTTTGACCCCCAAAACCCTGTCCCTGGCTCACCACTACTATCCGCTACCTAAGCTCCTGAACCCGAACTGCTGAACGCATCTGGCGCAAATCCCGCTCCCACCCTGACTTCCTCCACTATAAATTCTCCCTCTCCTCCCTCTTCTTTGCTATCTCACTGGTGAGGCAACACTACTATGCCTCCCGGGTTGAATCCTACTCTCATGACCCCCACTGCCTCTTCTCCACTTTTGATGCCCTTCTCAAGCCCCTCTGCCCCATCCATCCTATTCCCTTTCTGCTCAAGATCTTGCATCATTCTTCACCTCAAAGATTGAGAAGATCCACCAGGACATTTCTTCCCACCCATCTCCTCTCCCCACTCCCTCACCACCACTCCCCCTATCTCCTCTCCTCCTTCCCTCCTGCCTCCCTTGAGGAAATCTCCTCTTTGCTCTTTTCCTCCAACCCCTCCACCTGCCCCCTTGACCCAATCCCCTCCCACCTCCTGACCTCCATTGCTCCCACTGCCCCCCCTTTTACATGTCATTAATCTCTCCCTCTCCACTGGCTCCTCCCCCTCCCCCTTCAAGCATGCCACTGTCTCTCCCATCCTCAAAAAGTCCAACCTCAATCCCTCTGACCCCTCTAGTTACCGGCCAGTCTCCCTCCTACCCTTCGCCTCTAAGCTTCTGGAATGTGTTGTCTACTCCCGCTGCCTGGACCTCCTCTCTGCCAACTCCTTCCTGGACCCTCTCCAATCTGGCTTCCGTCCCCTTCACTCCACTGAAACTGCCATAGTCAAGATCACCAATGATCTACTTGTCACTAAATCTAAGTGTCTTTACTCCATTCTTTTCATCTTTGACCTCTCTGCTGCCTTTGACACTGTCGACCACTCACTCCTATGGGACTCTCTTCACTCCATAGGCTTCTGTGGCTCTGTCATTGACTGGTTCTCCTACTACCTCTCTGATCACTCCTTTAATGTGTCTCTTCCCAATTCCAACTTCTCCTTCCTCCCCCTCTTGGTTGGGGTTCCCCAAGGCTCTGTCCTGGGCCCTCTTCTCTTCTCTATCTACACCCTGTCCCTTGGCAAACTCATTGCCTCCCATGGCTTCCAATATCACCTCTATGCTGGCAAAACTCCACTCTCTCTCTCCACCCCCTCTCTATCCCCTTTTGTCCAAGCTTGCCTCATCAACTGTCTCTCTGATATCTCCGCCTGGATGTCCCAATGTCAGCTCAAGCTCCACATGGCTAAGACTGAACTCCTTATCTTTCCTCACTACTCTTCCTCTCCCTCTTCCCTGTCCATCCTTATTGATGAGGTCACCATCCATCCCGTTCCCCAAGCCCGTAGCTTGGGCTTCGTCTTCGACACTCACCTTTCCTTTAAACCTTACATCAACTCTGTTGCCAACTCCTGTCACTTCGCCCTCCACAACATTGCTCAGATTCGCCCCATTCTCTCTGTCTCCTCAGCCAAAACCCTTGTTCAAGCCATAGTCAACTCACGCCTTGACTACTGCAACCTCCTCCTTACTGGCCTCCCCCGCTCTCATCTGTCCCCCCCTTATTTCCATCCAAAACTCCGCTGCTAGGGTCATCCACTCGGCTTGGCTCGGCTCTTCAACCACGTGCAGCCTCTCCTCTCCTCAGTTCACTGGCTCCCCCTCCCCCAATGCATCCTTCACAAACTCCTGGTATTTATCTACAAAACCCTCCACAATCTGCCCCCCCAACCTCTCAGCCCTCATCTCCTTACACACTCCTACGCACACTGTCCGTTCCTCCTCTGTCACCTCCCTCGCGCTCCCTCATCTCCCCTGCTCCCCTAACTGCCTTCGCCCGTTCTCCCTAGCTGCCCCCCCATGCCTGGAACTCCCTCCCTGCCCACATCCGCCTTGCACCCTCCTTCTGTTTCTTCAAATCCCTTTTTAAAACCCACCTCTTCCTCACCACCTTTCCTGACACCTGCTAGAACTTTCCTTTCAATATGTACTGTCTGCCTTCCCCTCAGACTCCTGCCTAACTGCAACCAAGCCAATCACGTGCACCTGGGACCTTGCATCCACTTGAATGTTATTTATCCCTTGTATCTCCCTATGTCCCCTCTCCTTGTCTCCCCCTTCAGTGTCTATTAGATTGTAAGCCGTAGCCAGGGACCGCATCTATCTTACTGTTCTGTAAAGCACCAGGTTCACTGCTGGTGCTATACAAATGCTTATTAAAATAATAATAATAATAATAATAATAATAATAATTAATAATTAATAGGGGTCATTGTTCTTTAGATAGGATAATTGATGATGAGTGTGGGGTAATGGAAATTACCTTGGCACAAGTGGAGGTAAAACTTAAAGTACTTAATGTATTCAAATCAGAAGGACCAGGAAATCTGCATCCAAGAACATTGAAGATGCTAGCACATGAATAAATAAGCCAAGAACCATGATTCTCTGTGAGAATCATGCAAAAAACTGAGGTTGAGTTTCACCCTAGTTTCAGGATACCCACCAAAGGTGCCAGGACACCTTAGTCGGGCATCAAACATGAAGTCAAGCTTAGGCAAGGAGCATATAGTCAGTCGGCCCGATTCCAAGCCCTGCAGATCTGGTATGGATCCACGCTGCACACAAACCATACAGATCCTCATTGCAGGCACATTGTGCCCCAGAGCATGGGATTGTGGCCATTGAAAAGATAAATAATGAGATCTAAGAGGGGTGGGTGGTGGGACCATTTGACTCCCACTCCATGCATGACTTCTGGGTCTCCCCATTAGGGGTGCTGCCAAAAATGCCCCTGGTAAATTTTGCCACATCCATCACCTCTCGTACTCAAGAGGGAGCTCATTCAGTGATGCCGTACCCCCTGAGTTATGCTCAGTGTGCTACACCACTTTTGACTCTGCAGTTGAGATGGTGAGAGCGTGTGGAAAAGCAAACAGTGACATTAAATCAGCCTTAAGGCTTCTCCCAGTTAACCCAGATGATTTTGATCTGCTCTGCTTTGAGTTTCAGGGAGAATTCTACTTTGATAAAGGTATGCCCATGGGATTATCCATATCATTTGTCACTTTTGAGAAGTTCAGCTCAATACTCGACTGGGTTGTCCAAAAGAGGGCAGGGATGCACCAAAACATGCATTATTTGGACAACTTCCTCTTTGTAGAACAGGTAGGTACCACTGAGTGTGTGATACTATTTTGTACCTTCCACTCACTGGGCACAGAGCTCAGTGTTCCACTTGCTCAGGAGAAAACAGATGACCTGGCAAATTCTTGACCTGTCTTGTCATTGATTTTGATAAAGTTCTCTCCATTTTGCAGTTGCCAACCTAATCCAAAAAAGCAGAAATCAAAATTTCACATTATTTTTCTAAACCTGTATAAATTCAAACCAGAAGCATAAGCACCTTGCTTTCATCACAAGCCCAGGACGTTTTATGACTTAAGTGAGAGCAGATTGAAGCAAAAAAGCTATGAGATCTCATGATGCTAGCCAGGAAATGAGGTATGTGGTTGGAGGGAGTATATGTTTACATTCATTTACCAATGTCAGGATCTGGCAGCAGGGAATCTTTCTTCTTGCCATTTGTGGAGGTAGGTGAGCTGTGCCCCTTCACACTTTTTTCCATGACTTCCTATTCCAAAACTGGGGGGTCATACGGATACAAAGTAAGGTCACATCGTCAGTAGATGGAATCACAGTCCCCACTTATACTGATACCTGTATTGCTGTCTGTGGGGAGAAGGGGCTCACACAAGCAAAAAGTTTGGGAACTGCTGCTCTAACTGAAATACATTGCATAAATATCACTTTCAAGGCTGACCTGTCAATGCCAAACAAGAAGTGGCTGGTTGGTCAATGACAGCTTACAAATTCCATCTCTTGGAGGCTTGACTTCTAAGAAAAGCCATTAGTGCTCTGGTGTTGTTTTAAGAGACTCTGCATGAACAAAGGTATCTGGAATGCCAGGAAGTGGTGAGTATTTCAATCATCTGTATTGTTTCCATTTATGCTAGCTCATTATTGATGCATAAAGGATAATAGTCCTAAGTGAAAGGAGACAAGATCCATTCCCCCATAGAAAGCCCTTCTTAAGTTCATCCAATTTTTGTTTGCATTTTATGTTTATGCCAGGCTTTGTGACAGCCTCGGGGAATATTCTTGCCTGCTTCAGCCAACTGAGCTGTATTTTGCTTTAATATTTATATATTTTTCTTTTTACAACACTAGACGGTGTGCTTCCTTCAAAGACAGTCAACACAGAGTAGAAGCTCCTGAAGATGAAAGTCCCTGTTCAGATTGTCCACAAAACACCCAGGCAGTGTGTGTGTGTATTGCCACTGTTGGTGAATGTTAATGTTAATTTCCTCCCTTTCTTCTATATCCTTCAGGTTTTATTTTCAACTGTGATTTAAACTCAAAGGCAGCTAGTCTCCTATTGGTGGAGCTGTTGTGCGTAAGCGTAGAAAGGATGGTTACCCTAGCAACAGAAACTACAGTACAATATGTAAACGATTTCAGAACAATTCTGTTCGCACTTACCTCCAGCCAAGTACATTTCCTATCATTTTGCAAAATAAAGGAGTGCACCATTTCTCTTGGTTAATCAATGGAAGCACTGTGCATAATGGCAGAGTACCTCAAACTCTCCCCAAAATTAAAAACACTGCTCCACAGTGCAGAAAATATGCAGCACAATTTAAACCGATATGCTTCACAGTAAATAAAAAGATGTCAAGGCAACACATGTTTAGTATAGTGCCAGTAGTTTTGTAATATATATTTTCCCCTCATTTGCAGTATAATTGGGAAGACACCGACCAACATGTGAGAGTTGATGCATTTTGGTGGATTTTGTTGAATAGATGTGTCATTTTAAAAGATCCTTTCTTCTCTTATAACTAGAACCGTGGTTCCCAAACTATGGCCTGTGATAGTCAAAATGATGGTAAGTCATCTGCATCTGGAACCCACAACAGACAGAGCAATCTTTATTCCTAGGTTGTAGATGTGTGGATGAGACAGTAGTGCATACGGACTGGCCTTTCAAAAGCTAAAGATGGTTGTACAGCTAGCAAGAATTAAGGATCTAGCTGCCTTGAGGGTTTCAACTACCTGTCAATGAGCCAGGCTACAGCAGTCTCCAGAACATGTATAGTCATTAGGGCTGAACTAAGTAGAAGAAAAATTATTTGTGAGTATTTTTGAATTGTCAAGTACCAGGCCCAGGTTTTCAGCAGTTACTTGGTAATACTGTCAAATACTCATGCCACTTGATACTCAGTAAAATACTTGGTACTCTGTAAAATAGAGTATTTTAGGCAAGTCACCTAAGTGGAGAGAAGAGGGGCAAGAAGCGGCCAGTCATGGTGGGCAGGAAGGGGACAGCAAACTCACCGAGAGGACTTGATATGCCGGTGGAGTTGAAGTGGAGCCAGCTCTCCACATACCGCCACAGTGAGGTCCTCTCAGTACTACGACTCCGGTGAGGTGCCCCAGTACTGCATGTCTCCCAGCTGCAGGCTCTCTGTGAGCATGCTGGACTACATTTCCCAGCATGCTCCCAGAGAGAAGATGGTGGCCAGGTCTCTCAAACATGCAGCTCTGGGACATCTCACTGGGGTTGCTGCGCTGGGCAGACCTCACCATGACACCAGCAGCAGCAAGCAGAAAACTGGTTCCACTTTGAGTTCAGCAGCACATTCAGTGCTCTTGGTGAGTTAGCTGCCCTGGCCCCCTTCCTGCCTACCGTGAACACTGAAAAACCCCTTTAGGACTGAAACTCAGCACTAGAGATTACTTGTTTTTACTGAGTATCCTGGCCCTTGACTTAGTTTTGCAGAGTACTGAGGAATTGACCCTCACACTTCGTACTCGACAACTTCTCGGTTGAGGAATGGGGCCATGCAAATGCTTGCAAAATACCCTTTGAAATTTACACGCATGGCCAGTGCTTGTAAATTTCAAAAGGTAGCTTCCTCCCTACCCAGCCTATCAGGTGATAGGCAAATTCATGAGACACAAAATAATCAGTGTTTTCAGATGTGACAGTAGCATAGTTTAATCCACTTTAGCATGGATTAACCTGGGTGCCATGATCACGCCAAAATGAGCCTGCCAGATGTTAGCAAGGTCTGGATCCCAACTGTGGTGGGGGCTATCCCAGGCTGTGATTTGGAGAAATCCCCAAGTCACAGCCCTGTCTACGCTCCACCACGGTTGGGAGCCTTCTGCCGGACCCAGAGTAAAGCAAGCTATTATATCCGATAGCCTGCTGTACTTACTGCAGTGGAGCTGGGCACCCTGGCTGCCATCAGCCAAGGGGGTGGGGCTGGCAGATGCACATCCATGCATCTCCTGGCCCCCTCCCAGACCCAGCTGCCATGATGTTATTTTAGCAGCTGGGCTGAGTCCCCGACAGATTGATTACTTCCACTGTCACCCTGAGAAGTCCATGGTGGCGGCGGGAACCAACCCGTATGAAAGCATCCAAAAATACCGAAAGCCACAGGGGAAGGTAAGGAGACTGGAGTCATGATTGGCATCCCCTCTGGTCAACAGCATCATGAAGACATAGTTTTGTTGTGAGTCACCCCAAGCTGCTCTGTGAGCAGAAGGGTGCGGGATAGAAAGACTTGGAATAAATAAATAAATCATGGAGCTCTTGATGCAGACAGAGAACTCCTGCCATAAGGCTTCATTCCATGGTGCCACAACTTGACAGTACTCAATTAGGGGTGCTGGAGGGAGGGCACTGTCAAATCAGAACCCATGAGATATGTGGGGCAACAGCAAGTCTCCTCCTGCAGCTCCTATGCCCGCCTGCATGTTGCCCCCCCCCCCCCCGTCTCTCTCTCATAATCTACCCCGCTAGGGCACTCTCTCCAAGCTGAAACTGTCATACTTGGGGCAACAGCAAGTCTCCTCTTATGCAAATTCCTGCTACTTCAGTGCCCTCCCACTGCTGCTCCATCCTATGCCTGCCTTCTGCATCCTATGCAACATCTTTTGGGGTGTCAATGCCAGCGTCTGTCTCGGTCTGTGTGTGTGTGTGTCTGTCCCTCTCAAGTCCTGTGGGGTTCTCTCTGCAAGTTGACACCCTGTTACAACTGGGGTGCTGCCAACTGCCCAGTGCCCACTTGCCATTATCTTTACCTCACTTGTTGCCCAGCCACTCTTGGGCACTCTCTGCAAGTTGAAACCCTGTGTTATCTGGGGTTCTGCCAACTTCAAGTTTACAGTAGTGCCCGTTTACTGTTATCTCTCTCTTATGGTACTAGGCCACCCTGGTGTACTCACTGAAAGTTGGAGCTTTGTGATAGCTGGCATCCTGCTAAGCTAAATGCTGCTGCTTAGTGTCCACACACTTTCCCGTCTGAAGGAGAGAGAGAGTGTGTCACCCATGTGCACTCATGCTGCCCACCAGAAAAAGTCAGAGAGAAAGCCCTCTGTACCCACCAGAAGGAGAGAGGTGTCCTTGGCAGTCTGGACCCGACAGGGGTTTCTTTCTTACTCTCTCATTCTCTCAAATGCAAGCTTCACATCTCTGCAGGTGCGACAGGCAGGCACCACTGTGTTGTCCACAAATTCTTTTCAGTACAGTACTACCCTCTAACTCCCACTGGCTACCAGGCACTGGACAGCATCTCTAAGCCCACTAGCCACCTCTATAATGGACGGGACAACTAAACAGTTAACACCAACAGTTTGGGGATAAGAAAGCATCACAGAACCAACTTAAAACAACACAATTTCTTTGTGATGCCTATTGGCCAGTGGGGATGCCAATCAAGACTCTAATGACTCTAGTCTTCTTCTCTCCTCTCCCCCGGAAGGCCTATTAGTGGCGTGAAGCACTCTGGAGTGCCGCTGCTGCCAGACCGAGACCCCAACATACCTGGTGATGCTGGGGACCTGGACCTGGGTCCAGCGGTGGTACAAGCAGAGGGTCCAGTGGTGGCAGTGCTCCAGAGTGCTTCAGGCCACTACTAGGCCTTCTGGTTTGACCTGGAAGACCTAATAGCAGCCTGAAGCTGTCCAGAGCACCTCTGGACCCACCACCACTGCCGCCGCCACTGCCACCACTGGGCCCAAGGCCCTGGCACCACCAGGTACGGCGATCCCTGGGGTGGGGGGGTTAAAAAAAAAAATTAAATTCCCAGGCTCAGCAGGGTGGGGGCAAAGGAGCTCCCCGGCACCCCTTCCACCCGTGCAGCCTGGAGGGGGGAGGTAAAACTGCCTCCCCCCATCCGAATGGGTTTGGCCCACAAAATGGGTTTGGCCCAAATGGGCCGAATCAAACAGTTTCGGGTTCAGCCAAACCCCGAACAGGCCGAACCCCGAATCCCCAGGGGTTCACACATCCCTACCCTTATATCCTTTTTCTCTACATAACCCATTAGCCAGTTATACTCCCTTTCAAATTGCCCCTGCCAGTAGTTAAAGTTACGGTGGGATTCCTGGTATAACACCCTGGTCACTGTCAGTCTTTCTAAGAAACTGATATTGTGGGAGCCCCTCATTAAAATAATTAGAATAAAGTGTTTAGCTCTGATTGTTTCCAGCTAAACATCTCAAGGTACTTTGAAAACACTCATTCCAAACCCCATAATATGCCATCATGGAAAGTGGGTACAATGAATTAACTTTCACAAAAATCATACAGTGAATTAGCATCATATTGATTATTGACATTCTCTCCCATTTTTTTCTAGCTTATTTCTGCCTTCATTCCATTCCTGGTTGCATCCCATTCTTCCCATGTTTTTGGAAAGTGAACAAAATATTCAGGTGGACCAATGTAGGGATGGGCGAATGCATTTCAGAAGTTCAGAGTTCGGCCCGAACTCGGCCTGTTCGGATGACTGAACACAAACATGAACCCGAACGCGAACATTCCAAACAAACCAAACGCTGAACAGCGAAATGGCCGAACAGTTCGGTCAGTTCGGATCGCGTTCGAGTGGCAAAAAAAGGTTCACTGGAAGGTCAAACATGGCAGGGAGGTGTAGTCAGACACTGAGGAGCAGACTTCCAGGCACCAGGGGTGGAGAGGCTTGCAAGAAATGAAACTAATTATCTGCCTCCCCACTTCCCAACACCTTCTGAGGTAGTCACTGTTCCTGAACAGCAGGCGTTGAGTAGGATTTTTAGATTGCTTTAAGTTTCATTTCAGTTTTGTAATGAAATGAAACTTAAACCATAAACTGAAACATTGTGTTATGCATTTCATTGTACAGACTCATTGATTATGTATGTATTTCACTACAGACTCCTCTTCTGTTTGTGATTTCCCCCCTATCCCATATATATGGGATGTGTGTGTATATGTGTCTGTCTGTCTGTCTATCTATAATATATAATATATATGGAATGGGGGGAGATAGATAGATAGTAGAGAGTTATAGGAGTTAGCTTAGTGATAGAGATAGCGTTAGTGATTTAGTTTTAGTGTTTCTAGGAGTAGGTCTGTGTACTTATTAGATAATCCATTTAGTTCATAGCATTTAGAGTAGTTAATAGCAGTTAGATTTAGTGTAGATGGATATATATATATAATATTAGAAAGAAAAAAAACCCATATAAAAACAAAAAACCAAATAAAAAAAGAAAGAAAACCATATAAAACCCAATAAAAAACCATATTAAAAACAAAAAAACACCCATAACAACATTTCCTGAATGACCGAACAGCTGAACAGCCTAACCGAACGGCCGAACAGAACTGCCGAACCGAACGGTTGAACCCGAACTCGGTGAACTAGCTGAACTGCCGAACCGAACGCAGCCAAACCGAACGGACGAAACGAATGTAACCAAACTGAACTACCGAACCCGAACCGCGATCTGTTCACCCATCCCTAGACCAATGTCGCATCAACTTCACTTCCACAAACTTGGCATCAAAGCGGCCATCAAGTTGCCAGTAGGTCTGATGCTCAGTCCACTATCACACTGGTTCTGAGTCTTTCCATGCTTGAACCCCATTTACTATACCGAGTTTCCTTCTGAAACTCCACTCCCAACTAATAAGTATCCATCAGGGATAAGTATTCCCATTTAGCCAGATGACTTTGATTTCCTGACTCCTTTACTCCCTTCAATCCACAGTGAGAACTAATAGCTTAGTATTATTCATACTATTATTATTATTAGCAAGCATTTAGATAGTACCAGCAAAGTACCTGGTGCTTTACAAAGCAATGGAATAGACACGGTCCCTGCCCTAGAGTTTACAATCTGAGAGATGGGGGGGAGGGGAGATGACGATGAAGAAAGAGGAACAGAGGGAGAGACAAGGAGTGTAACATTCACGAAGATGTGACGACTCAGGTGCACGTGCTTGGCCTGAGAATGATGGATGGTTGGTCCATGTGGTGAGGATGAGAGTACACAGACCTCAGGTAACAGATTGTACTGGATGAAGGGTATCAGCAGGAGATAGGTGAGGGGAGCAAGGAGACGGGGAGGGCAGATCGGAAGAGGTGGGTCTTGAGGAGGGATTTGAAGGTATGAAGGGAGAGGGTGAGGTGGATATGGGCAGGGAGGGAGTTCCGGGAGTGGGGGACAACTAGGGAGAAGGGTTGAGGTGGCGCGGTAACCTCTTGATTATCAACATTCTCTCCAATCTTTGCCAACTTATTTCCTCCTTCATTCCATTCATACATGCAGCCCATCTAACATTCTTCCCATGTTTTTGGAAAGAGCTAGAGAAGCAGAAGCAATGTTCAGGTTGTCCAATATCATGTCATCTTCACTTTCACAAACTTAGAATCAAAGTGATTACTTGCCCGTCACAGTGATTCAGTATGACCAGTGATTTTTTTTCGCTCCAGCAACGTTGATGGCTTTCCAAAGGCCACATACATTCCTTCATCTGAAGGCTACAGGCAATTTGCAGAATCTTCCTATAAAGGCAACAATAATGATGAACATTCCAAGGTCTTGCTCGTCATTTTGGATCGCCATCATAATACATTGTTGCATTTCAAAAGTACATGTTTAAGAACTTGAAAACTTTTATTAGACTATAGTGCTAACATTTCTGTAGCATTCCATGACCTGATCTTTCACCTTTTTTCTTTTCTTTTTTTCCTGCAAAAAGTGATAAGTCTAAGAACTTCACCTATTTTTTTGTTGAGGAGAAAGAAGAACACAAGCCTTGGCTCATAATTTTATATTAAAGACTCAATATGAAAGTAAAACAACATTCAATATGAAAGTAAAACAACATTGTGTTTCTTAAAGTTTCTGAATGTTGGTGCATGTAAGAGTGAATTAAATTGATGAAGTCTCCTGTATACCTGTATTATCTTTTCTCCAAACTAACCAGAGAACTTTGGAAGTGTGTCTAACAGACACCCACGCAAGACTTCAGAAAAATAATACATTGATAAGGTCAAAGAAATCATTTTTGGTCTACATCACCAAAATCCCTAGGCATGCTTTGAAACATTCTGAAATCATATTTTAAAGGCCCATCAGAAACCAAGTAAACAGTACTGGATCCAGCCAGCCAAACAGATAACCCATAATCTATCAGAAACTAGGGAAAGGAAATACAGTGTTGAACTGAAATATGATTCTGTTGCTTCTGTCTATTTGTCTAAACTTGTTTCTGAAGAAAAGAATTACATTGGGTAGTACAAATACTGTTAGTTCACATGAATTGCACATTTTTGGATGTTTGATTCAATTGTTTTTCCTTGATTAGATCTGAGCTGACAGCTTGGGGAGAAAAAAGGAAATCTACAACCTCATATCAAAGACAAATTGCAAGAAAGCAAAGGGTCATTTTACACATTTGAGTAAGGAGTCTGTTCCCACAGCATTGGAGTCTAAATGGAATTTCAAATGAATAATAGGATTGGGACCTAAGTCCACAGTCCTCAAACCCCTTACTCCCTAGTGGCTTCAGTAACTTCAGTACAATTTTTTTGAGGATTTTTGGAATAGGCGAATGGTAACGGTCAATAGTGGGGGATAGGGACAGGAATGTGGCTGGGCAAGGGTTCTATAGGGCTTCAAAAAAAAAATTGGGGGTGGGGAGGACATGTGCCCTGCTCACCTATGCTAACATATTGGAAAGTCCACCACTGAAACATTGAATATCTAAATTTTATTTATTTATTTATTTATTTATTTTTATCCCACCCTTCCGTGAAGGCTCAGGGTGGTTAATGAAAGCAGAACACAAAATAGTAAAAGTATAAAATATAATAAACACCCCTAAAAATCCCTACCCTCACCCCACCCCACCCCGGAACCTCTGTCCCAGCCTGCCAAAAGCTCTGCCAAACAAAAGTTTTATACTGCCTCTGGTATATGCTGAAGCTTGGGCACTGTCAAACCTCTGTTGTAAGGGAGTTGCAAAGTATGGGGATGGCAACTGAGAATGCCTCTTGTGGACCTTTGTGCGGAGAAAATTGGCCAGTGAAACCCACAAGAGAGCACTCCTGGCCAACTGCAAGAGCCACAAAGGAACACGGGAGGAAAGGCAGTCTCCCAAATGTGGTGTCCATGCTATTTAGGACTTTATAGGTCAAAACCAGCACCTTGAATTGTCTCCGAAAAACCTATAGGAAGTCAGTGCAATTTATAGAGCACAGGTGTAATGCGCTCACAGCAAAACACCCCAGAGGGGAGCCAGGCTGCTGCATTCTAGACCAAATCAGTGGGTGTTTTTACACACACATTTCTCCTGCATATTTGCTGTTACATCCTGAACTTTCTGTGTGTCTAAATCACTCACCCAGATCTTAAACATCCGGATCTTTGAACTTCTGTGTAGAACTTCTCCCAGAACTTTTGTGTGTAAAAAGTTCTTTTGGTAAACTGCTTTGCTCCAGGCAGCTGTGGTCACTTGGTTTCCCCTCACGTCTACAGCTGCGACTACTTTAGGCTGCCTCAGAGCAGCGTTTGTGTGAAGAATGCATCCAGGAACTGCCTGAGGGCAGTGTGTGTGTGAAAAATGAATCTCTGTCAGTGGGAAGGGGAAAGGAGGGGAAAAACCCACACACCCTATACACGCACACAGCTCTGAACGTTACGTAGGGGTCCCAGTTGCCCGTCAGGATAGTGTGTGGGCCACTCAGTATGCTTTCGCACCAAGAGTATAGGCCCCTATCATCATAGGACTCAGAGCACTCACCTAAACCTAGATCCGCACAGCAACTTCCACACCACTGGGGGAAGGGCACGATCGCAGTGGGGGGAAGATGTGGCGGGAACCAGGGGGAGGGACCCAGGTAGGGGGAACAATACGGGCCAAGAACTGTCACACTACAGGGAAAGGGATGGTAACCCAGGAGGGGGGGGGGAATGCTGACACGCTGGCCCGAAGGCCCTTTCACCCACCTTGCTGACCAGGGATAAGGGGGAAGGGTCACACACACGCTGCCACAATATACCTCAGAGGTAGTCACACTGGGTAGGAGGGAAGAGGAGGGGGGAAGCGAGGAAGCAGCCTCAGGGGAAATCACGACCAAGAGAACACACAAGTCAATTGCACTTAGCTTTCAGGTGGGGGCCAGTCTCTCCACAAGCGTTTGCTCTGATCACCGGCAGAGAGCTCTCTGTGCCTCTGCCTGATAAGAGGCCAGCTCCGCCCCCTGCGTGCGTGCGGAGCCGTTCAGAGCGACGCAGGGGGGGGGGTGGCTCTGCTCCATCGCTCTCAGCTGTTCTCTGTAGCCGCTCGGAGCGGCGCTGCGGGGGGCGTGGCTCCGCTGCATTCTTCGCCCTGCCGGCTGCCTGTGTTGTGCCGGGACCGGGCTGTCTAATTGCGTCCAGGTTTGTGGGGCCCCTAGGCCTAGGGGGGCGTTGTTGCAAAAGCCGCTGGCGGCGGCGGCGGCTGACAGTACCCCCCCCTCAAGGCCCCCCCCACCGCAGGCCCCTACCTGGCCCCGGTTTCTAGGGGTGGCGACGGTGAAAAAGTTGGAGCAGTCGAGGAGCAGAGATGTGGGACGCAGGCTCCCAGGAGCGTTCTTCCGGGCCAAAATCTTGCCAGTCGATTAAATAGTGTACGCGACCTCAAAGGAACTTGGAGTCCAGTATAGCACGGACTTCATAGCTGGTTTCCGAGTCGAGGGCGTTGTAGTCCGTGGCAGGGACAGTGGGCCCCAGGCCCTTTGTTATGGTAGCTGGTTTGAGCAGAGACACATGGAAAGTGGGGTGAATGCGAAGGCGTGGTGGAAGTTGTAGAGTATACGTTACTTCATTAACTTGTCGTAAGACCGGGAAGGGTCCCAGAAATCTATAATCCAGTTTCGCCGAGGGGCGTTTAGAAGGGTAATGTCGCCGATCTAACCATACAAGATCCCCGGGTTGGAAGCGAGGTGCAGGCTGCCTATGGCGATCTGCGTATTGTTTGTAATGTTGTCTCGCCCTTTCCAATGTGGTTTTCGCAAGGGAGTGGATCTGTTGTAATTGTTGCGCTAGAGCTCCAGCAGCAGGGACGGTTGCTGAAGACAGTTCGGGCGTAACCATTTGGGGGTGATATCCGTAGGTGATAAAAAAAGGGGAGTTTCCGAGAGAAGCATTTGGCGCATTATTATACGCAAACTCCGCCAGGGGAAGCCAAGAGTACCAGTCGTCTTGTAAGTAATCAATATAGCATCGTAAGTACTGTTCGAGGTTTTGGTTCACTCGCTCTACTTGCCCATTGGCTTGGGGATGGTAGGCTGTAGTGGGTTTAAGCCTCACTCGAAGGGCTTTAAAAAGAGCGGTCCAGAAACGAGAAACAAATTGTGTCCCTCTATCGCTGACTAGTTCCGTTGGCCATCCGTGTAACCTCATTATGTGTCTTACAAAGAGAAGAGCGGTTCGTTGCGCCATGGGAAGGCCTTTGCATGCGACGAAATGCGCTAGTTTTGAAAAGTGATCCACTGCAACGAGAACGGTGGTGTACCCCCGAGAGGGTGGTAGTTCAACTATGAAATCAAGCCCTATCCTTTGCCAGGGGCCAGTGGGCAAGGTAGAGAGCTGGAGTAGTCCTGTAGGGCTCCTTCTTGGTGTTTTTGTGCGAGCACATACTGCGCAAGTTCTCACATATTGTTGCATGTCCGTGGACATGGTGGGCCACCAAAATTGACGCTGCAGGAGTTTTAAGGTTCGCTCCGTCCCAGGATGTCCGGCCAAGGGGGCATCGTGGTGAGCCCATAGTACTTGTGGTTGGCAGGAAGGTGGTACCACAATCTGTTGGCCTTTTTTATAAATACCTGCCTGACAGGTAAGGGCAGAATTCTCCTCAGGCGACAGTTCCCGTGTCGAGGCGTGACGAAGGTGTTCGAGGGAAGGGAGTGTGGCGGCGAAAACCCGCTGTTCCAGAATCGGGCCCGTAGGCCGTAGACCTGCCTCTTTTCCGTCCTGATATCGTGAGAGGGCATCCGCCAGAAGGTTCATTTTCCCAGGTCGATATTGAATGGTGAATGTAAAACGAGCAAAGAAAAGGGCCCAACGGGCATGACGGGGGTTTGCGATGTGAGCCTTTTGAAGGAAGGTGAGGTTTTTGTGATCCGTTGTTACTATAATGCGGTATTGTGCTCCTTCAAGGTAATGCCGCCAGGTCTCAAATGCTGCCTTTATGGCTAGAAGTTCCCGGTCCAGCACCGTATAATTCTATTCGGCCGAGGAGAGTTGACGCGAGTAATAAGCACACGGGAGGCATATTTTGTTGACATCTTGTTGAAGTAACACGGCCCCAATCGCTATGCTAGATGCGTCAGCTTCTACGAAGAAAGGACGGTGGAAGTCTGGATGCTGAAGTAGGGGTGCGTGCATAAAGGCTTCCTTGAGAAATTGAAAACTATATTC
>QEPC01008046.1:1804576-1831725 GCA_003113815.1 Sphenodon punctatus | reverse complement strand
GGAGAGTGCTTGGTGCGAGGCTGAGTGAGTGACTGGACCAGTGGGGGGGTGGAGCGTGGGAGGGGTAGGGGTGTGGGTGTGGGCACTAGCCCTTGTTGTCTGCGGGCCCCCCGCCCTAACAGCACTTCATCTCCTGCCCCCTTGTGTATGTGTGGAGTTCTCCCCCTGACCACACAACTGTCCTTGGGTGCTTTCCCCTTACCTACCACTACCTCCCTATCACGTGGTGTGTTGACCCCTGCACGACTGAGTGGAGACGCGAGTGAGAACAAGCAGGGGCAGTGCCCCCTTGGGGGGCTTATAGAAGGGCTGCACACACAGCTTGCGACGTGCCTCACCCCTGTGATGATACGGTCCCTTTCCTTAATAGGATATTGGCCACACCGAGACCTGAGGGGTACTTTTTCCACTTGCAAGTCTGTGTGCACCGTTCTCCCCCGGGAGTCTCGTTCAACGCAGGTGCAGAGTGTGGGATTGGCTGGGTCTGTGTTTCCCTTAAAAATCCCTCCCCGTCACACAAGGCTGCAAACATGAGCAAACCTAATCAATAGGGGTGGGACTCTGGGCAAAATTTTGGTTTCGGTTTATTTCCGTTTCGGTTCTCATGTGTTTTGGTTCTTGTTTTGGTTTCAGTTTATTTCCATTTCAGACTTTTAACATTGCATTTTTCTCCATTGAAGTCAATGGGGAAAACCACAATGTTAAAAATCTGATACAGAAATAAATGCGAAAGGACCGAAACTGAAAAATAACCCAAATTTTGGATTAAACTGAAAGTGGCACTATCGGTTACGTTCAGTTCTTTCCAAAATTGAAATTCCCATCCTTACTAATCAAGTATTTTGAGGGAGACAGTGTGGGAGGGCCTAGAGTTGAAATATATACCTGCAAAAACAGATATATCCATTGAATTTCCAGTAACCAAATCCAACTGAATATTTCTGGTAGGGATGTGCAAACAGAACCAGGTTTGGATGTCAGGCCATTCGGTGGTTCGAGTCAAAATTTCAGTTCAGATTCAGTATTCTTTTGGGTTGGGCTCGGTTTGGTCTTTAGTTTGGTGTAATCAGAAACTTAAAATAACATTTGATTTTTGAAATAAAGGGAATAAACTGAAAAACATATTTCTGGATTTAACATTTTTGTTTCTTATTCGATTTTTACAAAGGTTGGCGAGATTGTACCCCCAATGAAGGGCACTATGTGTACCAAAATTCTAAACTATTAGATAAAGGAAACCGATTTCAGAAGTAATTGAATGTTGTAATTTTAGGAAAAGCTCTATACACATTCATGGCTACAACAACTTTATATTGCATCCAATGTTCATGAAACTGGTACAAATTATGTCCCTCCATATGCTTAATATGTCTGCCGATTTTCAGAAAGAGTGTATAAAGGGTCCCAAGGGTATAAGACATTAACCTGAAAATACATTTCTAGCTGTAACATTTTGATATTCCATTCTGTTTACAGGATATTTGGCAAGAATGTATCATATACTTTTCCTGATATTTATGCAAATGTACAGGAGATTTTGATAAAGGGACACAATTATATAAGCAATTGATGTTGTCCCCATGAAGATCATTATTCAGATGAATATCAGCATATTCAGTGCCAGTCAGAGGCAGGCACCCTGCATGGCAGGGGGAGAGAGACTGTAGGAGGAAGGATNAGGAGGAAGGATGTGGAGCAACTCCAAAGACTGACAGACACATTCAATGGCCAAACACATTACTGCAAGCTTCTAGCTTTACAGGACCAATTGGTAGTGGCTTCGAGGTGGGCATAGGGTGCGGCCCTGAGGTGGACATAAGCAAAATAACTGGGACTTCTGAGATAGCAGGAGACATAGTTTAAACACATCCAGGCTGGCCAATTATCATCACAATCACATTCTGCAGCACTGAGACAGAGGACATAAGAGAATCTCTATTGATTCTTTCCTAAAGAGATGCTTCTGACTTCCCAGAAACAAGTGGGGGATATATGTTGGGATGGTCCCAGCACATAATGAGGATATTTGGTTAACATTTCTATTGGCCAATTCGCATCACAAACTGATCTTATATCACAGTGACATAAGAGAATCCCAGGCATAGGGCCCTTCTCTACATATATTGTACAGGCATATAAAATTGGAACCCTTTATAAACTATTTCTGATATTTGGCAGAGATGATCATGAAAGTGTAATATATAGCCCTGCCAAATTTTATGTACACTGGTTGGAGTACAAAGATGTTATAGTCAGACATACATTTATATGTTAATTGCTTATACCCCCAAGACCCTTTTCCAATCCTCTGAAATTTGGTAAAGATAATAAATATTGGAAGGGGTATAAATTAAACAAGTTTCACCTACATTAGATGTGAGGCAAAGAAGTTACAGCTAAGAATGTATATGTAGAATATTGCAAAATACAATAATTCAACTGCTTCTAAAACTGGATGCCTTTATCCAATCATTTTGGAATTTGGTACATATAATGCTTTCTATCGTAGGTATAGGCACCCCAATGTTCAGCCACATAGGATAAAAAATGAAAAAGTTACTGCCAATAATGTGTTTTCCATTGAAACCAATGGAAATTCAATTCCGAACTCACCGAATGCATCTGAACTGAACGTTCAAATTCGAGTTCGGTTCACACATTCAGTTCGGTCAACCGAACTATTTGAGTTCAGTTCGAACTCTGATCTTCTGAACTGCATTCGCCTATCCCTAATTGCTGGTACTTTTCAGTACCCAAACCCATTTTCGATCAGGTACCCGAAATACTAAAATACCATCAACAGTGTTATCAAAATACTGATTTTTCTCCCAAATTTTGTCCTGGATTTTGGGTTGAAAATTTGGTATTTTGATCTACCAGTTGTTGGTATTTTGGTATATGACTTGTCCACATTTTTATATCTTGGGTACTCAAGCAGTATTCAGGTACTGATTCAGGTACTCAAAATGGTACCCAAAAATACAGGTATTATCCACAGATACCAAATCAGGTACCTGTTTCAGCTCCAGTTGGTACCGTATTTGGGGTTGTACCATCTGCAGATGGATTTACAGTCCAATTGATATTTAGAATCACAGTGTTAGGATGGACCTCAAGGGTTACATAACATAAGAAGTGTAGTACTGGGTCAGACCAATGGTCCATCAAGCCCACCATTCTGTCTCCGACAGGGGCCAATCTTGGTTACTTGATGTGCTTATGGGGCAATCCATTTCCTGTTGTTGACTCCCTGCTCCCAGTCCCGACATGAGGTTACATTCCCCAAACCTACCTGGCTAATATCTGATAATGGACATATCCTCCAGAAACTTGTCAAATCCTTCCTTAAACCCAGTTAAACTATTGACCTTGAGCACATTCTCTGGCAAAAAATTCCACAACCTATTTGTGCATTGAGTGGAAAAAATACTTTCTTTTATTTGTTTTAAATCTACTACCTAATGGTAACATGGAGTGTCCCCTAGTTCTAGTACTATTTGACTACCCCTTATCATTTTCTTTGCTTTTCTCTTTACCTTTTCTATTTCAACAATATTTTTTAAGATGGGGTGACCAGAACTGCACACAATATTCAAGGTGCAGTTGCACCATACACTTATATAGTGGCATTATGATATTTTCGGTTTTATTCTCTATCCCTTTATGAATAATTCCTAACATTCTGTTTGCTTTTTTGATGGCCACCGTACACTGAGCTGTATTGTCCACAAAGACCCCAGGGTCCTTGTCCTGAATGATAACTCCTAATTTAGAATCCAGCATCGTGTACATAAAGTTTGATTGATTTTCCCTATATGCATCAATTTGCACTTGTCCACATTAACTTTCATCTGCCATTTAGATTCCCAGTCACCCAGTTTTGCAAGATCTCCCTGCAATTCTTCACAGTCTGCTCATGTTTTAACTACCTTGAATAACTTGGTTATTCTGCAAATTTGATCACCTCACTCCTTACTCCTCATTCCAGATCATTAATGAATGCATTAAGCAACACCAGTCCCAGTACAGATCTCTGGGTACTCTGCTATTTATATCTCTCCACTGTGAAAACTGACCATTTAATCTTACTCTTTGATTTCTATCCTTCAGCCAGTTACCAGTCCACAATAGGACACTGCCTCTTACCCCAGATTTTTTAAATTCCTCAAGAGTCTCTCATGAGTCTCTCAAATGCTTTCTGAGAATCCCATACGCTTATACTCACTGGCTCCACCTTATCCACATACTTGTTCACGCCCTCAAACATTCCAGTAGATTAGTGAGGCATGACTTTCCTTTGCTAAATCCATGTTGACTCTCTCCCATTAACCCATGTTTATCAATATGCCCCATGATTCTGTTTTTAATAGTTTCCACCATTTTGCCTGGCACAGACATCAAGCTCACCAGTCTGTAGTTTCCAAGATTGACTCTGGAGCCCTTTTTAAATATTTGCATTACATTCACTACCCTCCAGTCCTCAGGTGGCAGATTTTAGCAATAGGTTACAAATTACCAGCAGTAGATCTGCAATTTAGACCTTACTGGTCCTGTTAGACCTTTCGGCTGCTTTTGACACAGTCGATCATGAGCTGTTGGTGACTCACCTGTGGGACCGTGCTGGAATTGACGGAACGGTCTTGTACTGGTTTCATTCGTTCCTGGCCAGGAGAACTCACTGGGTGGTCTTGGGGAACTGTACGACTTCCCCCCCGGGACCTGACATCTGGAGTCCCACAGGGTGCCATTCTGTCCCCCCTCTTGTTTAACATCTATATGCAGCTATTAGGGGAGATCGTGAGAGGGTTTCAGGACATGCAGTGTCATCAGTATGCTGATGACACTCAGCTCTACCTCTCCTTTTCCATTGACCCAGACCATGCAGTCTCCTTATTTTCCCAGTGCCTGCCAGCTGTGGGGGCTTGGATGAGGTAAGCTATCTGCAATTGAATCATGACCAGATGGAGGTGATGTTGGTGGGCGAGGGCTCAAGTGCGGAGTCTGGGTGTGCTCCTCGATTCACAGCTCAGCCTGGAATCTCAGGTTGTGGCCGTGGCGGGGAGTGAGTTTCGGCAGTTACATCTCGTTCGGTGGCTTCAGCCATCTCTCTCAGACTCTGACCTCACCACTGTCATCCATGCCTTCATCAGCTCGAGGCTGGATTAGTACAATGCGCTCTACATGGGTCTGCCCGAGAAGCTGGTCTGGAGGCTGCAGCTGGTGAAGAATGCCGTGGCCCATCTCTTTATGGGGGCAGGTCTCAGGTAGCACATGACACCAGTGCTCTGGGCTCTGCACTGGCTGCCTATAAAGCACCAGGCCAGGTTCAAGGTGCTGGTTTTAACTTTTAAAGCCCTTCATGGCCTGGGCCCTGCTTATCTGCGGGATCGCCTCACTCCCCATGTGCCCATGCAACCCTTGAAATCATCCGTGGGAGCCTTTTTGGAGGTTCCCCGGGTGAGGCAGGTGGCCACCAATGTTAGATCTTTTTTGGTAGCTGCCCCTGTGCTGTGGAATTTGCTCCCGGAGGAGGCTTCGTTGGCTCCCACTCTCCTGATGTTTTCACGTGCATGTAAGACCTGGCTTTTCCATCAGGCTTTTCGTGAGGGGTAGGGGTGGGGTGGGGTTGGGGGTTTCCCCACGTATTGTATTTTAGATCTTTTTCGGTGGCCACCCCTGTGCTGTGGAATTCGCTCCCGGAGGAGGCTTGGTTGGCTCCCACTCTCCTGCTGTTTCAGCATGTATGTAAAACCTGGCTATTCCACCAGGCTTTTGGCAAGGGGTAGGGGTGGGTGGGTGTGGGGATTCCCCACATTGTATTGTATTTTTAAATTGTTTTTTTTTTTAAATAAAAAAATTACTGAGTGTTGTTTGCTGTCCTGGGCTGTCCTGTGGGCAAGGAGGGGCGGGATATAAATTTTAAATAAATAAATAATTAAAAAATCATATTTGTGGTCCTTCAGAATTCTGGGGTGTAAACCATCTGGTTCCAGTGATTTGTTACAATTTAGTTTGTCAATTTGCTCGAGAGCCTCTTCCAGATTCATGTTGATCTGTGACAGCTCTTTTGATTCATCACCTACAAAGATTAGTTCCAGGATGGGTTTCTCTCCAACATCTTGTGTCGTAAAGGGAGAACCAAAAAATTCATTTACCTTCTCTGCAATGGCCTTATCCTCCCTGAGTGCCCCCTTTTACCTCCTGGTCATCAAATGGCCCAACTGACCCTCTAGCAGGCATCTTGCTTCCATTGTATTTAAAAAATATATATTATTAGTTTTTGCCTCTTTAGTGAGTTTCTCTTCAAATTCTCTCTTGACCTCCATTATTAACATTTTACATCTAATTTGCCAGTGCTTATGCTCTTTCCTATTTTCCTCATTAGAACTAACTTTATATTTTTAAAAAAGATGCCTTTTTGGCTCTAAGAGCCTCCTTCACCTCAACGTTTTGCCACACTGGCAAATGTTTGGTCCCCTTGCTACCTTTTTCAACCTGAGAATACATTTAATCTGGGCTTCATCATCATTCATTTATTCAAGGCATTAGCTTTCGCCATAGCCATTAACACAAAAAATTACAAACTCAGTATTATAGAATACAATCTTAAGCATAATACATTTACTACAGTTACCCTAATTATTCCCACAATGGATATCTCCTAGCCCCAAAGTATAAGACATCATTTCCCCAATTTTAAATCATAAAATCTATTACAAAACCCACTATACCAAATAGCGGATAGAAACCTTTACCTAAAAATAAGACATAATCCATATGCCTCAAAATAATCAGAAACAAGCACTAGGCGAAAATAAACAATAATACAAAGGCCCAGATATGTCTCAGAGTAATCATCAATAGGCACTCAAGACCCTGACAAATAGTAAACACAGACCTATCCATCATTATTTTCTCAAGACCCAAATGAAGAATTTAGCTCTCTTTCCACAACCCAATCTGGGCTTCCAAGATGGTTTTTTTAAAGTCTCTATGCCTCTTGCAGACATTTAATTCTTGTCACTGCTCCTTTTAGTTTCCTTCTAACTAGTTTCCTCATTTTAGCATAATCTCACTTTTTAAAGTTAAATGTTACTGCAGTAGTTTTATTTACCATTCTTCCTCCAGTAATTATGTCAAGTTTGATTATATTATGATCACTATTGCCAAGCAACTCCACCACTATTGCCCTTTGCCAACACCTAGTCGAACACATGTTTGGATGCAGAATGGTCACAGCTACAACATCTGTTAAAGACAGCTTTTCAAGCCTCTTTTTGAAAGTCTCCAGTGATGGAGATCCTATTTTTTGTTGCTGTTTTCTCACAGAATTTTTAAGGCTCAGCATGGAATCTTACAAGGAAAAATATAGAAACCACCAGGGGAAAGTTAGGTAGGGTGAAGGGGAGGCGACTATTAGTAGGAAATATAAAATAAAATAGACAATTGGGATATAGCCTGTATCTTACCAAAGCACAATCATGCTATTTTCTAGGGACAGGACTATCAGTATTGCAGAGAACCAAGCGTGGTCAATAATGGCGCTCTCAGTTCTAATCCGATAAAACAGATAATTCTCGGTATTGGCAATATCTGTTCGTTTACATTATCGGATTTTTAAATAGTGCCATTTTCCCTATTTAAGTCAGTGGCAAAAACCACAATGTTAAAGATCCAATATAGATAGATACAATAAATGAAGATCCAATACAGATACAAAACATATACTGAGAAGTTGCCCAAAGTCCCATCCCTACTATTTTCATTGGTGGTGACGTCTCATAAGAAAGTATGGTGTCGGTAAAATTCATTGGGGAAATGAATGCTTATTTCTGAAACAAATTTACTAGACTAGGAACTAGTATATACCCGATATGTGCAATATTCTTACTCCCAAATTAAAACTTAAACAATCTCCTTTTTGAAAATGCAGAAGGAAAGTGTGTATACATCAGATCTTTGATTAATGGTAATAACTGAAAGATTTCATTAAAAATGACTTTGGCTACAAAGTTAAAATATAAATATTTCAAAGACCAATTTCCACTTGTACTATCTGCCTCAGAAGATGAGATCATATATTTCTGGTATGACAAAAAGAGACTGTACAATAGCTGGGTTAATACAGAGTATTTAGTATCTCAACTATTCTGTCTGCATTTTACAAGAATATAAATTCAGTGATGCTAAAACAGTTTTCCAGCGCTGTAAATTTTGAGTATGTAGACATTCTACCTTTACTGTTCAATTTCTTTAATCTTCAAGGATTCTCTGCCATATTTTTAAATCCAAGCCGGTGTTCTTGAAAGTTTACCATTTTTCAAAGAAATGTCTCTGTTTTATAGGAAAAATGCCCTCATTTTTTAAAAAAACAACATCAACTTGAAAATCAGTTGTGGTTTTTGCTAATAATCAGTGTTGCTTGCTCTCACAAGTTCTATATTGATCACTGAAAGATGTAATAGACAAGAGTAAAAAAAAAAGAAAGAAAAAGAAAGAAAGGAAAAAAGATAGAGTTCAGATTTGAATGAAGACTAGGGGTGGGACACCAGGGAGAATACCGGATATTGTATTTACCGGAATCGGATCTGCCTGGTACCGGATTTACCAGTATTGGCAGACCAGATTTTTAACATTGGCCGCGTTACCGGATTTTTTACATTGCGGCTATTTACTTCAATGGCCGTAATGTACACAATCTGGTAAAGCGACAATGTTAAAAATCCGGTATGCCGGTACAGGTAAATATCAGATTTATCGGATTAAGTCGATACACCCAAATACCGGCAATATCAGTTCTCAGGAGAACTGGAATTCCCACCCCTAATGAACATCAAGGGTGCAATTCACCATCCATTGAAGTCAATGGTTCAGTGACTTTCCTGGTGGATGATTGTGCCGAGTCTCCAAAAATGGACTTTAAATATCATCAGTAGTCTCTCTCATGCAATTAGAGAATGCTTGTTTCTGATCCTAGTCAGAAGTATTGCAAATACACCAGCAGTCTAGCACAAAGTCTATCCATAACTTGTGAGAATTTGACTCTGCTTCTCACCTAACCCTGAAAAAAAAATTTCCCTAGGGTATTTAGGCACTCCTGCATAACCTGGGGAAATCAAGGTTTAACATGGAAGTGGAGATGGAAGATTAAAACCCCAAGACTCTGGGTCAAACCGAGAGGGATGATAATCCCAGCTGCAACCCTATCTCTAATTACATTTACATCTCTGAACTATTGATCAATGTTGGCGCACAGGAATAGCCAGAAAAGTAGTCTGCTGACTACACATACAACCGTTACTACGACTACTAATACTTATAATTTCTATAGTGCTACTAGTCATGTAGAGCACTGTACAGATACACATAACAAGGACAGTCCCTGCTCCATGGAGCTTATGATCAAATCAAGATACAAAGGCATAGACAACTATAAATAAGAAACTTCCTATGAATAATGGACTACAGGATGCAAATATTTAGTAGGGCTGTAACTCGGTCTTTGGAAAACTTTGAAAATCACAGAAGATAACGGCATTCAGTTCAGAAAGTCCAAAGTTCTGAAGACCAAGGTCAGTCTTCGAAAAACTTTGGAACTACAGAAACAGCTGCACGTGTGGAGGGGTTGGTGAACAGTTCTGGAAATGAAACTTAGTGCCATATTTGTTATGAGGGGGGTTTGGAATTGGACAGTTGAGTGATGGTAAGCCACGTGGCAAGCATTCTATTGGCTAGTAGGGCAGAATAAAAGTGGCTGCAGTCATTTTGTCCAATCTCTGGTGAATTTGGCTGTGTGCTACAGTGCTGCTGGATCTGCAAGTAATCGGCTTGGGGGGGGTGCCTGCCCTGGCCTGGCCTGGTCATCAGACCAATACTGGGGGTGGGGGTTACATTTACCTTTATCGTGCCACACAATTAAAAAAAAAAAAATTACTGGGTGCCACATTGTTTCTAATTCTGCCTGCTGCTTAGTTGGCACTTGGCACCATGAGGCCAGAGGCATCTCTCTGCCTGGATCTACTTCCCTTTGCCTGGTCTGTTTAATTTACAAGTGCCACAGTACCAATGCCATGCCAAGAGGGTGCTGCTGCTGCTGTGTGTGTGTGTGTGTGTGTGTGTGTGTGTGAGAGAGAGAGAATGTCTGGTTTCTTAATTCTGTGATTGCTGAGGTCTGTGCTTGCTGACTTTTAGTGGGATTTATTTCTCCATGCACTTGCAGACTGTGTTGTATTCTTCTTGAGCAAATGTTTCTTGCTAGCCTGTATTTTTGTGCACTGCTTGGTTAGCATAATGACTAAAGTTGGTGCACTCACTGCTGATGGTGGGCCATGCTGTGGGTACACTACTGTTTTTTGTTGTTGTTGTTGTTTATTTCTGCACGCAGTTGCATTTTTGTGGGGTTGTCTTCTGCAGCGAGTGTCCCACTCTTGCTAGCCTGCTTTTCTGGGTAGTGCTTTGGCTGTGGGCTTAAGAATTTTGCAACAACTTTGTAAAATTTTTCAAAGTTTTCCGAGGTCCAGAATTCTGAAACTTTGGAAACAGCACTGAAGGGATGCTGAGTACTTGGAACTTTGAAATTTGGCCTGAGTACTTGAAAGTACTTTTTGGTACAGCCCTAGTATTTAGTAGGAGTGGGAAGTTCGGTACATCTGGTATCTGATACTGCCGGTATTTTGCTGTACCAGCAATATCGGATTACTCCGGTATTTGGGGGTACTGGTACCGGTTCCCTGTGCTCGATTTTTTTACATTGCAGCAATTGAAATGAATGGCCGCAATGTAAAAAAAGAAACAACCCCCCCCCAACCACTTTCCCTCCCCAGTCCAGGCTGCGCAGGTGGAAGGGGGGACACCCCCCACCCACCCTGCCCAGCCTAAATTTTTTTTTAAAAAAATTTCCCCGAAGTCCCTGCTGGTGCAGGCTCTGGGCTGCCGCCGGTGACTGAGAGCCCGCACCAGCAGGTAGGTACTGTGGTACTAGGGTGATTCCTGGGGTGGTGGTGGTGTAACGCACCCCCCACCCGAGGGATCACCCTACCTCCCCACCCAGGGATCACCTACCTTTGGCACTCCGGGCAGCAGTGGCGGAGGCAGTGGCAGAAGCACGGCAGGCTGGCGGCTTCAGCGCTGGCTGGTGGCTTCAGTGCTTACTAGGCCTTCCGGGGAACTTCCGGGTTTTCCCGGAAGGCCTACTAGGCCCTGAAGCCACCAGACAGCGCTGAAGCCACCGGACCACCATGCTGCCACCGCCGCCTCTGCTGCCACTGCCTGGAGCACCAAAGGTAGACGATCCCTGGGTGGGGAGGTAGGGTGATACCTGGGGTGGGGTGAGGTATTGTTTTTCCCCCCATTGATTTCAATGGGGACAGTTCCCCATTGAAATCAATGGAATAAATCCGGTACTGGTAAACTGGTTTTAATCCGGTAAACTGTTTTTTTGTAAACCGGTAACAGGTAAAACCAGTAAATGTTCTTTTGCCAGATATCCCATCCCTAGTATTTAGTAAGTTTATTTCAGTTAAAATGGTTGAAATCCGCAAGGCTATGATATGGATAGGGCCTGGGTTCATGATTTAAAAGGGATCTAGAAGAAGAATATGGACAGGGAGGCGGCCTGATGCACCACATTAGGAAGTTTGTTCCATGCATATGGTGCAGCAAGGTGGAATTTGTGGAATCATGAGTTGACAATGGAGGAGAAGGGCCCAGATAACAGCATTTTGCCTAATGAATAAGGTCACAAGTTGGGGTGTAGGGGGAGATGAGAGGAGATGTACTGAGGAGTTGCAGAGTGAAGACACTTGTAGGTGAATCATGAACTGTAAGAAGAAGTAGATGAGGATCCAGTGTAGTGACCTGAGGAGAGGGGTCACATGGTCATAATGGAGTGCAATGAAGGTGAATCTCGCACCTGAATTTTGAGGACTGTAGTGGAGATAAGTAGCTCAATGGGAGTCCTGTGAGAACCAGGTTGTGGTAATCTAAGCAGCATGTGATGAGAGAATAGATTAGGGTTTTAACTGTGTGTTCAAACAGGAAGTGATGGATTTTGGCAATATTATAGAGAAAGAAACAAACTATAAGTTTTTGCAGTATCTTGGATGTGAGAAGAGAGAGAGGAATCAAGGATGACCCCAAGGTTGCAGGATGAGGACGGCAGTGTTCTCTACAGAGGTGGTGAGAGGGAAGAAGTGGGTTTAGGAGGAAAGTGAAGAACTTCTGTATTGGCCATGTTAAGTTTAAGGTGGTGGTGAGGCATCCAGGCAGTGATGTCAGACAGGAAAGCTGAGATTTGGGACTGAATTCTGGGTGAGAATTCCGTTAGTGTCTCCATAGACAGCCATGGATGTTTCACATGAGAGGAGAGGGCCTGATCCCCATTCAGCCCTATGGCATGCATATGCAGAAGTCACACAGTGGGGCGGGCATGGAGAGCTGTGCAAATGGTCACAGGAAACTCAGGTAGACCTTCCACTGTTAGAACCACTGTCATGGCCGGGGCAGGATGAGCTGCCAGACACACGAGCAGGTGCCTAGCCCTTTCCTGCCTTTCTCTCCCAGCCAAACCTTAATCCTGCCCCCAACTATGACATAGCACATGTGACAGGTGACATCACCTACTGCTCAAAGCCCCACCATGGATCTTGCCACATGGATCTTGCCTCGACCTGATCTTCGGCTCTGGCCTTGAGGCGGGGGGCCCGGTTGTGGGGGAAGTGACATCGATTCCCTTGTCGTGGACGGACCATTATCTCCTTCAGGCCGGTCTTCTAGCGCGCCCCCTCCAGAAGGGGAAGGGACCAGTTAGGATGGTCCGCCCTCGGAGGCTGATGGAACCCCAGCGGTTCCAGGAGGTCCTGAGGGAGCTTACCCTGGATGTGGACGGTCACTCTGTGGATGAGCTGGTCCGGCATTGGAACATCTTGCTGGAGGAGGCCATTGACAGGGTGGCTCCGAGGCGCCTTCTGCCTCGGTCTCGTCACCGCAGGACCCCTTGGTTTACTGAGGGGCTGCGGTGTATGAAGCGTGTGGGCAGGAGGCTAGAGCGACGCTGGCGTCGGACTCGGTCTGTCTCCGATCGTCTTCTCCATAGGGCCCATTTGCGGTCCTATGTGGAGGCTGTGAGGACGGCGAGGAAGGAATTCCTCGCCGTCCTCATAGCGTCTGCGAAGTCGCGTCCAGCGGAGCTGTTTCGGGTGGTGCGGGGGCTGGTTAGTCCGGCCTCCCTCCGCCTGGATGGGGACTTGTCCCGGGCCCGCTGTGAGGAGTTTGTCATCTACTTCGCAGACAAGATCGCTCGGATTCAGGCCGATTTCGACGCTGGGTTGATAGCAGTAGGGGAAGAGCGCGGGGGGGCGGAGGGTCCGTCTGGTCCATCTTTATGGGGTGAGTTTCAGGAAGTGACGCCAGCCGATGTGGTGGATGTCCTGGGGTCTGTGAGGGCCACGTGTTGTCAACTAGATCCATGCCCGTCCTGGTTAATAAAAGCTTCCGGGGAGACGTTGGGGACGGTGCTGGCGAGGGTGGTGAATGCGTCCCTTCGGCAGGGGAGGTTGTCGCCTTGCTTAAAAGAGGCTGTGGTGCGCCCCCTGCTGAAAAAACCATCGTTGGACGTAGACGCGCTCGCCAGCTACCGACCTGTCTCTAACCTTCCCTTTTTAGGGAAGGTTATTGAGCGGGCAGTGGCGCTCCAGCTCCAGGGTCATCTAGATAATATCGGGCTCCTTGACCCTTTTCAATCTGGGTTCCGCCCCGGCTATGGCACCGAGACGGCGTTGGTGGCCTTGGTGGACGACCTCCGCCGGGAGATGGATGCGGGATGTTCGACATTTCTCATCCTGCTCGATCTCTCGGCCGCTTTTGACACCGTGGACCATGGGCTGCTGTTGAGACGACTGCGTGACCGGGGGGGTCTGGACGGGACTGTTCTTGAATGGTTCCGTTCATTCCTCTCGGGGAGGAGCCAGCGGGTGGTGTTGGGGGAGGAAACATCGAGCCCCCGCGCCTTACCGTGTGGCGTTCCGCAGGGATCGATCTTGTCTCCATTATTATTTAACATCTATATGCAGCCCTTGGGGGAGGTCGTGAGAGGGTTCGGGGTGCGATGTCACCAGTATGCTGATGATACTCAGCTGTACCTCTCGTTTTCTACCGACCCAGACCCTGCTGTCTCGGTGCTATCCCAATGTTTGGAGGCCGTGGCGGATTGGATGCGGCGGAGCAGACTGAAGCTCAACCCAGATAAGACGGAGGTGATGGTGGTGGGGAGGGCGAAGGGGGTGGTGGCCCCCCTGATTGGGGGGGTTTGCCCCCCTGTAGCTCAGCAGGTCCGGAGTCTGGGGGTCATATTGGACGCAGACCTGCGGCTGGAGCGGCAGGTGGAGGCAGTCGCTAAGGCTGCCTTCCGCCAGCTTTATCTGGTACGTAGGCTGCGTCCGTATGTCTCTGGCCCGGACCTGGCCTCCCTCATCCATGCCTTCGTCACCTCGCGGCTCGACTACTGTAACGCGCTCTACGTGGGGCTTCCCTTGTTCTTGGCCCGGAGGCTGCAGCTGGTGCAGAATGCGGCGGCCCGTCTTCTTACGGGGACGGGTCGCCGGGAGCACATTACACCGGTGCTCCGAGCGCTGCACTGGCTGCCGATAGTGTGCCGGGCCAAGTTCAAGGTCCTAGTAATGATCTATAAAGCCCTATACGGCCTTGGCCCCTCTTACCTTAGGGACCGCCTCGCCCTTCGCGCCCCGGAACGGCTCCTGCGGTCTGCCGGGGGTGCCCTCCTGGAGGTCCCCCGTGTTAAGCGGGGGGCCACGATGGAGCGGGCATTCTCGGTGATAGGGCCGCGGCTGTGGAACTCCCTTCCGGAGGAAGCTCGCCTGGCCCCAAGCCTTTTGACATTTCGGCGAAACTGTAAGACCTGGCTGTTTGCCCAGGCCTTTGGGAGGGAGGGAGGGGGAGGGTAATTTTAATCCCCTGCCTATTTAGTAATTTATTGTTCCTAACCCTGTTTTGATGTTTTTATATTTATATTTATATTTTAACTGTTTTTAACTGTTTTTATTGTTGTAAGCCGCCCCGAGCTGCATTGCAGGAGGGGGCGGGATATAAGTTTGAAGAAATAAAATAAATAAATAAATAAATAAATGCTGAGGAAGAAGGGGCCCAGACTCAAAAGCAGCCACACTTTGGGCAACCTTACCCTAGTTGGGGTAAGGCTGATCTACAATGTGTCCTTGGATTTTTTCCAAAGACACATCTTATAGTAGCCAACTGCTTGCCCCTCCCCAGGGCAGGGAGAACATCTGGTGGCTGCTGGGCACATGATCTACTGCATCCTGTGGCCCAACTGCCCAGACTTGGTTAAGATGACTCAAGATGTGGTATGGGGCGGTGTGCATTGCAAGGAACGTGGGGCACTGCCCTTCCTGGCCTGATCCCCCTCTGCACACTCTTCATGCTTTTAAAAATAAATTAAAAAAAGAAAAGAATAAAAAAACTCACTTGAGTTCAGAAGGCATCGGGGTGTGGGAGCCTCTCCAGACTTGCTCTGAGTCCTCTACATTCAGCAATTAGCTGATCAGCATCAGCTAAATGCTCAGTGTTGGACACATGTGCAGGCAGTAGCTCGAGGCCTCATGGAGGAGGAGGTGCTGAGGGGATGGAGGCCATTGCCTCCTGCTGATCCTGCTCTAAGGAGTCACTTAAGGGACAAAAATGATTTGGGCATCAGGGCTTAGAGCCCATGCTTCCTGGATGGGGAAAAGTACTTTGCTTTTCCCATCAGTGGGGGCAGTGTTCCACAGAGCTCTATGGACTGCTGTGGAAGATGCTGTCTGGACTGCAGACCCAAACACCCAAGTAGTGTGCCCCTGTTAACACCTGCTGCTTCTGAGGGCTCAGAGAGATCTCCTCTTTTGCTTAACTGGTGATCTGCGCCATTTTGGTGGAGCGAGAGTGCTGGCTGGTCTGGATTCTGCTTGGCCTGGTTTGTTTGTGACTCTGTTACCCCATACTGCTGCTGGACCTGGATCAGACACATCCCCATTGGTGAGTTAGTTATTTTGCTGGGAGACACTGGTGAAAATGGGGCCAGGGTGGCTAAGGTGGGGATGGGGCTGTGGATTAAAATGTGGGTGGGAGTTAAGGGGGGAATAGGGCTGCTGGTGAAAATGGGGCTGGGTAAGGGGGCTGGGGGATTAAAGAGGGAATGGGGTGCTGGTAAAAATGGGACTGGAGGTATGAGGGAAATGAGGGTGGTGGTGAAAATGGGGCTGAGGGGTATGGGGGAATGGGGCTGCTGGTGAAAATGGGGCTTCAACAGAGATGTAACAGTGAAGCATGTTTTGGGAGACAAGTGAATTCCTCAGTGCTGCTTTTGCGCTGTGCTAAGACTTCACATATCATGGGTTCAGTTGCTTTAAGATCTGGTTTGCTTTTGCTTGTTCTGTGTTCGTGTGTGCATGTGCACTGCTGGTTTCCCTCACTCCTCTCCCAAACCCCGCAAGCATGTGCAAAGGTCCTAGCCATTTTCTGGGTCTCCCACTGGCCATGGCAACTTTGGGTTAAAATTGGTCTCTTTCTTGGGTGTTTTTGATATAAACTGTCTGCTTTCTGTTTTACAGGTGAGGGACCTAGGGGCTTGGATGGAAGGGTTTCCAATGTTTTCTTGAATGTTCCTTGCATTTTAAAATGTCCCCGCCCTTTGCAGTTTGGTGGGATGTTGTGGCTAGTCCTTGCATAAATGATCCGTGTTTAGTTACAGCAGGAGTTACCTCTTACGTTGCAACAGAGCTGTGTAGCATATTTTGGGGGACAAGTGGAGATCCTCACTGCTGCTTTTATGGTGTGCTAATGACTATACATAACGTTATTGCCTTAAGATGGTTTGCTTTGCTTGCTCTGTGTTTTCATGATGCATTGCTTCATTCCTTCTCCCTCCCAAGCATGAGTAGAGAGGCCACTTTGTAAATTTGTGGGTCTACTGGTAGTGGCTACTCTTGTTTAAAATGGTCATTTTGCTTTTTCACTGCTGCTCCCTGCTGGAAAGTAGTTTCTGGCCTCTCTGCTTCTGACTGTGTGCTTTTGAGCATCTTGCCTGGGGTTTTGTTGAGAAACAGAAATGCATTATTTAAATTTTGATGGGGCTGGTTTGGTGGCAACAGAGGCCTGTAACTGGTCAAACCTTTTTAAAAGGCCTGTTTCTTTGGATGGACATTTGGTTTCTGGGGATAGCCCTGAAACTGGCCAAACTTTAATTAAAGGCCTTTTTGCTTGGACAGGCATTTGACTTCTGGGGATACAGTGTAGATACTGGGGATGCTGGTCTCGATGGGCCTGGTTTGGTGGCAATGCAGTCTTGAAACTGGCTGAACTTTTTTAAAAGGCCTGTTTCTTTGGACCGGAATTTGGCTGTCAGGGATACGGTGTAGATTCTGGGGATGCTGGTCTCGATGGGCCTGGTTTGGTGACAATGCAGTCCTGAAACTGGCCAAACTTTTTTAAAAGGCCTGTTTGCTTGGACAGGCATTTGGCTGCTGGGGATACGATGTAGGTACTGGGGTTGCTGGTTTGGATGGGGCATGTTTGTTTGCTATACAGGTCTACAACTTCTCTCCTTGTGAACAGAGGAGAAAGTAGGTAGAAGCATGGCAGAAGAGAAGGCTGCAGACAACAAGGAGACCCCTTTCCCCTGTCCCCCACTGAACCCATCTCTTTGCTTTCCTCTTCTTGTGCACCAAACCCAACCCCTTTTCCTCCTACTTCTCTGCCCTGTGCTTCTCTTCCCTTTCATTCTCTTCTAATTCAGTTTGTCGCAGGACAGGGAGCTAACTCAGTCCTCCCAGTTCTCCAAACCAGAAGGAAGGCTTGTCCCAAAGCCTAAACCTTCAGAAGACTACAGGTGGCCAAGCATGCCATGACAATCAAGGATTCTAGGGTTCAGGATAAAGGTAGGCGATGGGAACGTTATCTATTTTTTTAGCCTGATATGGTTAATTTGGACCCGGTGGGAAAGAGAGAATGGATGGGATCCCAGTAAGAGCATTCTCTATCCCCCAGTGGCAGTGCTTCATGCAGCAACAAGGAGTTCCCAGCATTAACTAATGTAATGTCCATCCAGTGTTAACCCTGGGAATGCCTTGCTGCTGGGTTAAGCCACACCACTGGTCTACTGTTGCCCAGGCTCTGCCCCTGGGTCAGGCTCCACACCCAGCTTTAACCCACCCACTGCCCCACCAGTCTCAAAAAACCACCAGCCACCACTGGGTGTGGTAACCTGCCCAGAGTTTCTTGTGTGGCTTCACCCCCTGTTTACATCAGAGCTGGTTTTATTTTGATATTTCACAATTTTGGCATTTTGATATTTCACAATATTTCCAAGACTTTTGACAAAGTTTCGAAATGCCAGTCAATTTTACAAAAATGCTGTCAGGTAGAAAGCTGATTTTTTGCTTATCCTGATTAATAAACAGCTGAAACCCCCTTCCTATTATATTAATAGTGTCACTGAAGTCAATGTAACAGTTCCAACAAAGAAGGATTACACACAGGCATCTAGCGAAGGGAAGCTTAGCTTCCTACCACGCCCATGCTATTCCTGCTTCTGCTAAAAAGCAATTCTTAAATTGTCTAATACAAAGGGTCTTAACACAAGGAGTCTACAGGTGTGAAACTAGACATGAACAGAATGTGCTTTAGTGTGCAACCACTAAATTGCATCTTTATTAGTTTGCCTATATGTAAACCCCTTTATTTTCAGTTTTAAATTATTTTTGTCCCCCAAATCCAAGGTTTTACAAAAACTATCATTGAGTTTTTACTAATTTTTGCCCAAATTTTGTGTCACTCATGTCCATAAAAATTGATTGTTTTATTTGGAAAATACAGCACCTTGCATTAGATATGTCTTATGTTAATAATAAATTAGTCTATGAGTATATACAGAGCTGCCTGTTGAAGTAAGACAATGTAGTGGAAGATACACACAGTAGGGATTTGCGAACAGAACTGCGTTCAGAAATTTGATTCAAAAATTGAGTTCGGTTCGGAAGTTTGGTTTGGTCGACCAAAATATTAAAGTTTGGTCCAAACTTCCGAACAGAGTTCGGAAATTCAAACACCACTGAAATAAATGGAATATTAGCTTATAGGGATGGGTGAACAGAACCGAGTTTGGAAATTTGGTTCGGTTCAGTTCGACCAAATTGGTCGAGTTTGGTCCGAACTCTGAACCGCGTTTGCCCATCCCTAACACGCACACAATGCATGCATGTTCAGAGGTGGGTGCACATCTGTATGTACTCATCTCACACCCACCATGTACACATTTCAATTCATTCTAATGCTATTAGAAGTTAACAGTTTTAAAATTTGTCAGACTAATGCAACTTTCCTAGGCCCTCCCCCATCTCCCCCTAAGTGGCACACAGCTCAAAGCAGGTATGTGCCAATCTCCCAAGGTCATGCTCACCCTGGCCACCAAACAGCTGATCGGGAGGGCTGTTTGGGGTCCTGGATGAGTATGCTCCCCCAGGTTCCCTCATTAGTTGTTTCGCAATCGGGGTGAACACGTTCCTCAGGTTCCCCATCAGCTGTTTCATGGCAGCTCTTCCTGGAGGCAGCTCCTCCTTGCTGGTACAAACTGGCTAGACCTCCAGTTTCCCAAAGCAGAAGTGGGCAAACACCTGGTAGCTGCCAGACATACAGCCTGGAGGTCCGATCCTCCTGAGCAGCAGGAGTCCGTGAGTCCTGCCCCATGTGGACGGCTCTTCCACATACCCGTAGTGTGGAAGGACTTGTGACAGCAGCCCCTAAATCCAGAATCTATGGAGGCGGGGGTGCTCATTTGGACTGCGTTCCCCACCAGCCCAAAGTGTGGCAGCTGAGGTAGCCCTCCCCAAAGCAGGCAGGGGATCCAGCTGGGCCTGTTTCACATGGCTTTAGCCTGTTGCCTTATTGTCATTACACACACACTGCCCCTACCTTTTGGCCCCATCTTATCAGAGTCTGGCTACAAGCCAAATTGCTCATATGAATAAGAATTACATGAGCTACTCCTATCTGAGGGAATTATCTCTGTTCCTGTTACTTATAATCTATTCTATGCAGTGAATACAAGGTAAAAGATACGTTATAATTTTAATAATGTGTTTTTGCACTATCTGTTGAGATTTCTTTGTAAGAGGATGAGTAAAGCAAAAGAGATTTAGCATTCAATTTTCAATGTGTTGTACTGATTTTATTATATTTCAATACTTTCATGAGAAAAGGCTTAGTCATATGGTTATTCTGTCTATCCCTCCCTTCCTCCCTCCCACCTTCCTCCCTCCCTCTCATGTGTGGTAATACAATGCTAAGATACTTCAATATCTGCAGCACAGTTGGACAAAACCTGCACTAGCAAGAAAACTAACGGACACAGAAGTCTTGCTTTTTAAATGCTTTATACTTGTCATCATCTAGTAAATTCTTGTTTACAACATCTCTCTCTGATTTTCTCTGCTGAAGTACCCCATGGAATGCAGTGAAGTGAACCCTAACGAGTCAGCTGTAGACTGGAAGGGAAAAAAAATTAGAATACACGTATTTTTTATTTTTTTATTTTGGTTAAGCATGCCATCAGGGACTTTATTTATGAGCTATTCATCTCTCTCTCTCTCTCTCTCTCTCTCTCTCTCACTATAATATAAAATGATGGAAGTGAAAGCTGCCACTCTCATGAATTAGTCTTACTACCTGTTGGACCAACAGAGACCAGATCATTCAGGAAAAACCAAGCAACCAATAGAAGAATAATAATCTAAACCTCAGAAAGGCATTAGTAAAAGGCAAAGGGCCTGCTCCTGTATCATTATTTGTGCAGCAGCCTTCCCTAGGTATTTGCAGGTCATGGGGTCATGATAGTAAATTGTTGTGTGTGGGAGGAGTCTCTTTAGAGAAGGGTAATAAAGATCAACACCCTGGTTGGTTGGTTTGTATATTTATTTATTTTAAATTTTAGTTCAATCTCTAAAAATATTAGATTTTTTGTAAAAACTGTATAAAAGTATTTTTTAAAAATTCCTTAAAAACAACTCTCCAAACCTTATTCCCACCTGTCAAATTTCTGGGCAAAAATACTTAGGTCTTACATTGCCTTTGGAAAACACCCAGCCCAGGTTTTGCCACACATCAAGAGGAAGGGAGTTCCAGAGTTGTTGATTAGCAACTGAGAACATCACTTCCTGTGTGCCATTGCCATGTGGGCTTCGTGCTATGGTGAAACTTCTAGGAGGGTTAGGCACTGTGATGGGAAATAGAGGAGAGTGTGGTTTATTAGTTATGTTGGACCCAGGTTTTTGGCCCAGCTGGGAACACTAAGGAAGCAGCTGACCAGCCCAGATAAAGCTGAGTGCAAAACTGTGGGAGTAAAAATACTGTGTACTAGCTTTTTGACCTCCAGCCCTTGGAATACAACCTCTGCGTTACATAATGCTTCTGTCCAGCCTTGGGGCACATGTCTCAAATATGAACAAGCCTCCCACAGTATGTTAACAAGTCAGCCATACTTGCTAGTCTGGGACTCCTCATTCTCCCACATAATGCAACACGCAGCTGCCAGCTCACAAACCAACATAGCCAACAACAGACTCATCAGGACCCACCATTGGTCATCTTATAATATCCATCATTCAGATTTTGGCCAGACGCCAAATACTGTGTATGGGAGCAGTTAGGACTGTCTCTTTGCAACAAGAAGTCTTGATTAATATTGTTATTTTTTAAATAATAGTTAATAGTTATAATCAGTTATTTTTCAGGTAACTTCATTAAAGAAGGGAAATCTTCTCCAGGCCTCCTTTAGGAAGATGACAGGGAGCTAAGAGTCAATATTAAAGCAATTAGCCCCCAAACCTTGGCTTCAATAACAGGTACCCAGGGAAATCAGGAGATCACATGTATTAGCATAGTACTCAAACCCTAGAACATGAGCTTCTGGAATATGACACTGCCTGGATCCTGTATATATATGCAGACAGACACACTTACACAGTCTGAGTCCAATATATCTGAAAGACTGTGTGTCCTTCCATAGTTCATTGCGGCCCCTATGGTCATCCGGGAGTGCCATCTTGCAGGTTCCATCTGTTACCCTTGCCTGTACAACAGGAGGGTGCAGGATGGCATTCTCGGATGTGGTCCCGGTTTATGTGGAGTTCCCTTCCTCAGGAGGTTTGCTTGAGCCCGAACCTAAGCATCTTCTGGAGGCGGCGGTGTAAAACATTTTTATTTGGAAAAGCATTTGATGGTCAGGGATAGGGGTTGGTTGGGTTTTGGGGCAGTGTTGGGTGGTGGTGGTTATTGTTTGAAATTTATTATTGTGGTTTATTAATTGTGAACTGCCCCTTGTCTCTATGGGAAGGATGGTGTAAAAATGTGAATAAATAAATAAATTCCTTCCCTGCCCCTCATAGCTGCTCCCACTATTAATGAGGCTACTCCTGCATGGGTTTCTCTCAGGCACTTAGTAGCTTTATGAGATCAGCTGTGGGGTAAGGGGATGGTGGACTTCTAGACTTCCAGTCATGTGCAAAAGCAGCTTCTCTGCTTTGACACAAGGCAACGAGGTACCCTGTCTACTCAATCCTTCTACCCTTTGATCAGACTGTCTGGCAAGACTATTTAGCAGAATCCAGGCCAGGCAAGCACCCACGAGCAGTCCATACTGGAATGGGCACCAGCTATCTGGGGAAAGACAAATCTGGGGTGGGTCGTCTTCTCCTCCCTCAGTCCCCAAGCTTAAATATTTCTTGAATGTACCCCAGATAGCAGTCTGCATTCATACACACATTCGTTCTCTGCTGTTTTGGCAGTAAAGGCTCCAGTCTAGGCCTGAAGGCGCACATATCCTTCTCTCCCCCACTGTCACCTCTAGTTTCCAAACTTTGCACGTCTTTCTGATGCCATCACCACTGATGCAAATTTCACTATGCATTATGCACGCTATGCAGTTGTGCTGCATACAGCTTCTGTCTGTGTCATCTGGAACTTTCTATGAATGAGGAAATGCTGGGAGTGGGAAAATTCTGAAGTTACCAACTGTTCTTGGCTAGATTAACTAATTTGCTTCTTCAAAGTAGGGATGTGTGAACAGAACAGGGTTTGGATGTTTGGCCATTCAGCCTTAAAACCTAGTTCGGGTTTGGGGGTACGGTATGGCGGAGTTCAGTCCTGCCAAATTTTCAGCGGAGTTCGGACCTGCTGGGAGGCTTGGAGCACTTCAGAGACCCCCCAGGGGTTCGCATGGAGGCATGGCAAGCTGTCAGAGACCCAGAAGCAGCAGAGACCCAGAAGGCTTGGCACCCTGGGTTGCCCAGGCAGGCAGGCTCGGTGCTTGGCACCTGGGGGTGCCTGTGGTGGCATGGCAAGCCATTGGAGACTCAGCAGCAGCAGGAGCAGAGACTTGGAAGGCTTGGGGTTTGACACCCTGGGTTGCTCAGGCAGGCAGGCTTTGCGCTTGGCCCTGGGGGTGCCCATGGCAGCATGGCAGGCCTTTGAGAAACAGAAGTAGAAGAGACTTGGAAGACTTGGTGCTTGGCACTGTCAGGTGTAGTATGTCAGGTGTATGAATGATGACAGAAGTTAGAATTGTCCAGGCAGAAAATACTGCAAAAAAACTGCTTAAGGTCAAAAGCCCCTAAGTGAACTAATGCACAGATTTTGATGTGACAGCTTGCAAAATTGCAACCATAACCACATTACTAATACTTACACAAGATTTGCAAGCACAGCTTGGATTTACACAAGATTTGCAAGCATAGTTTGATTTTGAACATTTATTGCTTACGCAACAGTTCTGGGCATAAGGCTGAAAACAGACATTTGTGAAATGGGCCAAATATCAACCGGTCAGAAGGGTGACCGCAAAGGCCAGATGCATCCTAGTCGGAATGACTCATGAAAGGCGTGGGAGGGCCGACTCTGCCTAACAACATATGCATAGCCTATGGAAGCAGCGACCTATAAATATTGGACTGATGTCCTTTGGAACTTGGATGCCTGTAACATCAGCTCGTGGTACCATCTCAACATCAATGGACAGGTCCTGGCGACCCCATCACCTCTGTTATGGGTTGGCCACCCTGACAGGAGGCTAGGTAAAGTATGAAAGGATGAATGAATGTTGAATATGTAATGTTGTAATGCTATAACTTTGTATTAAATAAAGCTCAGAGGTTTGTCAATATATCTCCAGTTTATCTCTGATCTCTTGAATTGACCACAGTATCTAAAAGAACATTGTCATATTGGTTAAGTAAATGTGTGAATGGTAATAACTGTGGACAAGAACTGAGACTTAAGCGAGGGTCAGCCACCCCGAGGCCATCCTATACGGGTGGTTTTGAATGCAAGGGGACCTGGTGGAATCTCATGTACCCCACAGGTGTGATTGCAGAAAACTTTAACTTTCCCTGCATGAGCCAAATCCTACAGTTAGCTGCCTTTTCTGGCACTCTGTAAGGAAATTGACTTCCTTCCCTTTGTGTGAGTATCTGAGAGAGCTTGTAACACAGCTGGAGTGTGGACATTTAACAACCCCAAAAGGTGTATTCCCCAAAGACACACTTAACAGCCCAAAACCACATGTGACAGCACCCCGGCTTGCCCGGAAGGCAGGCTTGGCGCTTGACCCCCGGGGGTGCCCGGGGTGCCATGTCTGACCATCCAAGATCCAGCAGCAGCAGCAGCAGCAGAGGCCTGGAAGGCTTGGTGCTTGGTGGCTGGCCTGGCAGCCCTACTTGGCTGGACATTGCAGGCTGACAGGCATCAGTGGAGAAGTGGCAGAAATTGGATTCTCTGGTAGCAGAACCCATGGCAGCAGCAGCAGACAGATGCCTTGATGAAAAGCAACTGCTCCACCAACTTGGCCCCCAGTCTCAGGCGGTGTGGTGAGCAAATGTCCCCCACCATAGAGAACACCCATACACTGGGGACACTCGTTGGTGGGCAGGACAACAGACCCTTGGCCACTTTGGACAGGGCTGGCCACACATCCCTCCAAGAGCTGTGTCGCCACCATGTTCTGCCCCTCCCATCAACACTGACAGTGGTTCAGCAGCAGCAGCCAGTTGAGGCCCAGAAGAGTCAGTGCACCATGGAGGCGCTGGGTTGGGGGCAGCTGCCAAGTCCATCGGTAGCTACAGGATGTGGAGGGTGGGGTGGCTTTCACTTGAAAGCCATGCGCATGTTAGGGGAAATGATCACCCTGTATGGGCAGTCCTCAGTGGTCAGGGACATGGGGTTTAGGTGCCTGATTAGCTTCCTGGCCCCCAAGTTTAAGCTGCCCTCGCACACCATGCTGAGTCAGGCTGCCACCGATGCCTTGCAGCCTGCAACGCCCGGCCAAGAAGGGGTGGCAGCCACCGAGTCTTGGCTGGGCCTCTGCTGCTGCTCCATCGATGCCTGGCAGCCTGCACTACCAGGCCGTAATTTTTATTTTTTTATTTATTTCTAAAATTTGTACCCCACCCCTCCTGCAAACAGCTCGGGGCAGCTTCCAACATAGTAAAAACATAAACAAGTATAAAAACAATTTAAAATAATCAACAATTTGAATGTTTTAAAATGGGGCCCTGGGAATTTAAAACAATGAACAGGGTAGGAGAGAAAAACAAACCCTAGCCCACCCTCCCCCCCACCCCAAAGGCCTGGGTGAACAGCCAGGTTTTACAACACCGCCTAAATGACAACAGGCTTGGGGCCAGGAGAGCTTCCTCAGGAAGGGAGTTCCAAAGGCGCGGCCCGGCCACCGAGAATACCCTCTCCATTGTGGCCCCCCACTTTATGTGGGGAACCACCAGGAAGGCACCCCCGGCCGATTGCAGGAGCTGCTCTGGGGCGCGGAGGGTGAGGCAGTCCCTGAGGTATGAGGGGACAGACCATGAAGGGCCTTATAGATCAACACCAAAACCTTGAACCTGGCTCGGCACACTATTGGCAACCAGTGCAGAGTCTGGTGTAATGTGCTTCTGATGACCCATCCCCATAAGGAGACGGGCCGCCGCATTCTGTACTAGATAACTAGAACTGGAGAACCCAGCATAGATCAAGCAGAACTGGAGGCCTGCCAGCACCACCCTGGGTCAGCAGGTGGTGCCAGCGCTGTATCAGGTTTTAAAGGAGTGGGTGAGGGAGCAGCTGGCAGGGGCTGGGGTGACACCATCCACTTCACCACCAATGTGTAGTCGAGTAGAAATGCACAGCACACCTACTTGACAGTGACGATGCACTGGTGACAGGGCCCGGAGGCAGCGTTTGGCAGTGGTAGGAGGGGTTCTGAAGCAGGGTATAGGTGGACCCTGTTTCAGGTGGAAGTCATAGACGCCACAGCCCTGACACTTCTCAGAACATCAAGGCACCCCGACCACCATGGTGAGGGAGTGGGTTATGCCAGGCACGCCCTTCACCAAGAGGTGCGTAGTGATGCACAACACAGCCAACATATTGAGGGCAGTCCACGAGGGGGGCTTCACTAGATTCCCTTCACCTTGTGGTCAGGGATGCTCTGGTCTTGGGGGAAAAGGTGATTGGGGCAGGCACCCTTATCTCCCTGATTGAGTGGGGGAGGAAGCTGGCTGATTTCTTTAACCGGAGTGTGATGGGCAGCGACCTCCTCCAGGTGAAGCAGTCCGAGAAAGGCTCCCCAGTGCACCAGCTGGTACAGGATGTGTCCACCTGGTGGAATTCCTCCATGTTCCTGATGCTCGAGCAGCTTCTCGAGCAGAAAGCCACCTTGCATCAGGTTCAACTGGTGACGGACAGGGGGCACCTCAGGGGCAGCTTATGGGTTTTGAGTTCGGAAGGGCAGTAAGGCCAGCCAGCGAGCCAGTGGGCAGAGCCAGGGGGATGGTAGGCAGAGTCAGGGGGATGGTAAGTGGAGCTAGGGGGATGGTAGGCCAGTGGCATAGCATAACGCAGCAGCAAGGAGTTCCCATGGTTAACATCAGATGGAAGAAAACACAATCTACATGCACATCAAGCTTAAAATAAATAATGTATAAACCCCAAACACAGGAAAACACTGACAAAACACTGGCACAACACAGGAGCAAGGAGTTCCCAGGGTTAACATCAGAAAGCACAGTCTACATGCACATCAAGCTTAAAATAAATAA
>QEPC01008046.1:1786783-1804365 GCA_003113815.1 Sphenodon punctatus | reverse complement strand
GAGGTGCCTTGGGGGGGTGCGGGGTGGGAAACAGCCTGGGGGGGTGCGGGGTGGGAAACAGCTTTGGGGGGGATGTGGGAGGAGGATAGGATTAGGAATCTTATTCTTACCTGGTGCTGGGAGTGGAAGCGGCAGCCATGTTCTTCTTTGAGCATGTGAGGCAGGGACCAGCGCGCATGTGTGCTGCTTCCTGCCGAAGGCATCTCGCCAGGGTGCTTTCAACAAGTGCCCTGGTGAGAGCTTTCCTTGCACCCATTGAGTGCAATGGAAGTCCTAGCTCCTCCCTCCACAGCATGTCCTATACGTGCTGTGTAGAGTGGAGCTCAGTCGGGCTGAGCGCTCAGCTGCCCAAACCGTGTTTTCCATTGGAAAACGCGGTTGGGCTTAGCATTTTTGAGCCTTCTGAAATCCACTCCAAGTCAACTAACAGCGCAGCAGCAGCCTCTGCCTTGCCTTTGCTTCAGAGCAGAGGCTGCTGCAGCGCTGTTGTCAGTTTCAGTGAAACTGACAACAGCGCTGCATCAGCCTCCACTCTGAAGCAAAGGCAAGGCAGAGGCTGCTGTGGGAAGCGGTGGCGGCAAGTTTTTGTTTTGTTTTTTTTACAAGCGGCAGCCACGGCGCCTGACAGGGCGCTTAGGGGGTCAGTGCCCCAAAAGCCCTGGGAGGCCAGCTGCACCTGGGGCATCTCCAGGGTACTATGGGGTGGAATGGGAGATCCTGGCTCTCACTGTCTTTGTTCTGAGCCCATACCTGGCCTTGACAGAGACTATCCGCTCCTCCACAGCCACCATCATCCAGGTGACCCCTCTGGTGCAGAGGCTCCTCAGGAGGCTGGAGAAGGTTCTCCAGGGGCGGGATTGTGGCACTCAGGGCAAGAAGATGGCAGCTAAGGTGGTTGCCCTGGTGGAGCAGCTGAAGGCAGGGCTGAAGGCACAGTTTGATGAGCTCCTGCAGCAGGAGGAATATGTGTTGGCAACCATGCTGGACCCCAGGGTCAAGGGAAGCGTGGCACGCTAGACAGTGCTCTCTAGACACTGGAAGGATGACCTGGTGGAGAGGGTCCGGCAGGAAGATAGGGCTCTGGAGAGTGTGCGGCAGCAGCAGGATGCCCCTGGTAATGGTGGGAGTGGGAGCAGCCACTCCTTTCAGCCAGTGGGGTCAATCCCTGCCCATAGCCATAGCAGCAGCAGCAGCAGCAGCAGCACACCTATTGCTTCTGGATGACATGGATGGACAGCCCTTCCTGCCTAAAATGTAGGCCACACAAACCTGACGGTGGGTCCTGGGGCTGGAGTGGTTACTTGATGTAGTGGAATGTTGGCTCTCTGTGAGTGGAATGACGGCCCTAGAAGCCTGATGGTGGGTTATGGTAGAGGAGTGGCAGCTTCTGGATGATGTAGATGGACAGACCTTCCTGCCTGGAATATAGGCCCCAGAACCCTGATGGTGGGTCCTGGGACAGGAGTGGCAGCTGCTCTATGATGTGGATGGACAGCCCCCTGTGCCTGTAATGTAGACCCCAGGACCCTGATTGTGGGTCCAAGGACTCGAGTGGTTGTTTCTGGATGCAGTGGTATGACAACCCTCCCTGCCTATAATGTAGACCCCACAACCATGATAGTGGGTTCTGGGGCTGGAGTGGCAGGCAGCTTCTGGATGCAGTGGTATGACAACCCTCCCTGCCTGTAATGTAGACCCCAGAACCCTGATGGTGGGTCCTGGGGCTGGAGTGGCTGCTTTTTCAAATGGTAGGATGACAGCTCCCTGTGAGTGGAATGATGGCCCCAGAACCCTGATGGTGGGTCCTGGGACAGGAGTGGCAGATTCTTGTTGATGTCGATGGACAGCCCTCCCTGCCTGGAACATAGGCCCCAGAACCCTGAGGGTGGGTCCCAGGGCTGGAGTGGCTGCTTCTTGATATGCTAGGATGACAGCTCCCTGTGAGTGGAATGACAAACTAAATAGTAACAAATCACTGGGTCCAGATGGTATTTACCCCAGAGTTCTGAAGGAACTCGAATATGAAATTGCAGACCTACTGCTGCTAATTTATAACCTATGCTACCTGAGGACTGGAGGGTGGTGAATGTACCACTGATATTTTAAAAGTACTCCACAAGCAATCCTGGAAACTACAGACCAATAAGCCGGACATTCGTGTCAGGGGAAATGGTGGAAATGATCATTTAGAACAGAATTATCAATAAGCTGGGCTTATTGATAAACATGACTTAATAGGGAAGAGTCAACATGGATTTAGCAAAGGGAAGTCATGCCTCATTAACATATTGAAATGTTTGAGGGTGTAAATAATGCTATTGATAGGGGTGAGCCAGTTGATATAGCTTATCTGGATTTTCAGAAAGCATTTGATAAAGGTCTCTTTAAAAAAAAAAAAAAAAGGTCCCCAATGAAAGACTCTTGAGGAAACTTTCACACTGGAGAGAGGTAAATAGTAGAGTGCCCCAGGGATCTGTACTGGGACCGGTGTTTAATATATTCATTAATGATCTGGAAAAGGGAGTAAAGAGTGAGGTGATCACATTTGCAGATTATACAAAGTTTTTCAAGGTCATTCAAACATGAGTGGACTGTGAATAATTGCAGGAGGTTCTTGTAGACTTGGTGACTGGGCATCTAAATGGCAGATGAAATTTAATGTGGACAAGTACAAAGTGATGAACATAGGGGGAAACAATCCAAATTATATATACACAATGCTGGATTCTAAATTAGGAGTTACCATTCAAGATATAGTAGAAATAGAAAAGGTACAGAGGGGGAACAAAACTGATAAAGTTATGGAACAGCTTCCCTATGAAGAGAGGTTAGATAGGTTGGGGCTCTTCAGTTTGGAAAAGAGACAACTACGGGCGTTTTTAGACAAGCGCCTTCCACCTATTATTCCTCTATCACCCACCTATCATGCATGTTGCAGGGCCACATTGGCACCCTATGTAGCCGTGCAACATGCATGATGGATGGGTGATTGGTGGGTAACAGGGGGAGAGCTGCTTGTCTAAAAGCACTCTGGCCCTTTTTAAAATAACCACCCCCGCAGCAGCGGTCTGTGGGCACACTGCTGTGGCGGGAAACGCACCCATCCTCCCCACATCCTCATGCATGGAGCAACCTCTGTTTGGACCAATTACTCTATGCATGGGCGATGAGTAGAGGTGCGTGGGTCACGGGAGCACACATACACGCATGCCCACCCACCTGCCGTAGGATTCAAACAGGAGGCATCTGTGGACATGTGTCATTTAAAAAAGACCTCTGAGCGCTGGTATGATAGAAGTTTTATGAAATCATGAGAGGTGTGGAACGAGTAAATAGGGAACAGTTATTTACCCTTTCAATTAGTACTAGAACTAGTCATCACCTCATGAAATGTAACAAGTAGCAGATTTAAAACAAGTAAAAGTGGTTTTTTTCACTCAATATATAATTAGGGCCACTATCAGACATGCCCCCCATGCATATTTGGGCTGCAGGGTGGGGGGGGATGCTCAGCCCGAATATGCATGGGGATCAGCCGTTCTGAAAGGCTCCCCTGCATAGTTTTGCTGGCAGCTTTTTATGGGATGCAGAGCCAGGATATCGAGCTCTGCATCCCACGTGGCTTTGCTGGCCTTTCATACTGCCCGATCCCCATGCATATTTGAGCTGTGCTTTTCCCCCTGCAGTCCAAATATGTGCTGGGGGACCATGTCTGAAAGTGACCTAAATTGTGGAATTTGTTGCCAGAAGATGTGATCAAGGTCAGTAGAATAGCTAGGTTTAAAAGAGGATTGGACAAGTTTCTGGAGGATAGGTCCGACCATTAGCAGCTGTTGGCTGAGTGGGTTTTGGGGGACGTGGTCTCTTACTGTTGGGAGCTGGGAGTGAACAGCAGGGAACAGATCACCCCATTGTGACCTGTTGGGTACTTCTTTCAAGCAACCAAGATTGACCACTGTCAGAGACGGGTGCTGGGGTCGATGGACCATTGATCCGACCCAGAATGGCACTACTTATGTTCTGATGGTCTTACGCTTTTAGGGTTTTGTTAGTGGAAGCAGTAAGGGAAGGCCAGATTTTTGCAATATTATGCAGAGCAAAATGAAAGGACTTGCCAACAGCCTGGCCCTGAGGTGTAAAGGGAGGGAGAGGTTGAACATGAATCTCAGGCTATGTGCCTGAGCGACAGGCTGGATGGTGACACCTTTGATGGAAATTGATAGGGAATATTTTGGAGAAATTATGTGGAATTCAGTCTTGGCCGTATTAAGCTTTAGTTGGCAGTGAGACATCCAAAAAGAGACATCACAGAGAGAGTCTGCGACATGAGACTGGATAGAGGGGGAGTGTGGGACAATAATGTCTTCGGAGCAGCTACCCCCAGTCCTCACAGAGTACTCTTCATAAAGCCTTCAGTTTGAAACCATTTAGTGTGCTTTTATTAGGGATGGGCGAACGTGGTTCGGATGTTCGGAGTTCGGACCAAACTCGGTCTTTTCGGATGTCCGAACCGAACGTCCAAACAAAACTATCGAATGAGCAAATAGTTCGGTTGTGTTTGGATGAGTTCAGGGACAGGAAAAATGTCTTTTCAGGGCCAAAAAATTAGGTTTCGGTTTCATTCCAGTTTTGGTTTCGATAGTGCTATTTTTGACTGTTTGGCCAAGTTCGGCCAACCCGAACTTGGCTGAACTGAACCATCGAACCCAAACTCAGGTTTCGAATTGAATGACCGAACATCCAAACCACATTCTGTTCGCCCATTACTAGGTTTTATAAGTTGATGTCATAATTTATTTTTTATTTTTTATTTATAATACTACTTCTATACTGCCCCCTCCTGCCCAATGGCAGCCCAGGGAAGTATACACCATATAAAACATCATGTATAAAAATATCTAAATATCATAATAAAAACAAATTAAAACCAATAGTAATAGAGACCCGAAGAACAAATCTCATTACCCTTAAAATTAAACCAAACTCCCACCCACTACCCATCTCCCTCACCGAATGCCTGGTGAAACAGTCCTGTCTTGCATCACTTACAGAAGGAGGAAAGATCCGTTGAGAGGCAAATCTCTACAGGGAGGCTGTAGATGCTGCGTAGCCACAGAGAATGCCCGCTCAAATGTAGTCACCCAGGGGACCTCCATGTGGGCGTCCCCGGTCAATTGCAGGGGCTGATCCAGGACACGAGTGGTGAGGCAGTACCACAGGTAAGTGGGACTCGGGCTGTACAGGGCTTTAAAGGTAATAACCAATACCTTGAATTGGGCTTGGAAGACTATAGGCAGTCAGTACAGAGATCGGAGCTCTGGTGTTATGTGTTCCTGGTGGCCCATCCCCATAAGGAGGTGGTCTGCCACATTCTGCAACAGCTGCAGTCTCTGGGTCATTATCAGGGGTAGCCCCATGTACAGTGCATTGCAGTAGTCCAATCTCGAGGTGATNCTATAGGCAGCCAGTGCAGAGATCGGAGCTCTGGTGTTATGTGTTCCTGGTGACCCATCCCCATAAGGAGGTGGTCTGCCACATTCTGCAACAGCTGCAGTCTCTGGGTCATTATCAGGGGTAGCCCCATGTACAGTGCATTGCAGTACTCCAATCTCGAGGTGATAAATGCATTGATGACGGTGGCAAGATCAGAGCTCAAGATGTATGGTCGGAGACCCCGAATCAGATGCAATTTACCAAATGTACTCCTCACCACAGCTGCCACCTGATCATCCAGGTGGAGCTGTGACCTGAGGAGAACTCTGAGGCTCTGAGAGGCCAAAGAGGTGTGCACCCCATCAGTGATGGGGGCTTCCACTCTCTTGCCATTACCCACCAGCTTCACAAGTCAGGCATGACTGTTAGGTGTGTGCAGAAGACAAAAATCACTTCACATTCAAAAATGTCTGCTGGACCATTCTACTCATGCCTACCCATTTTCAAAATACAGGTGACAGCATCACAAACATTTTAGGAAAGGGCTGCTGGTCTGCATAAGCGTAAAATGGCCACTTTGTATATGCAGACTGGCTGCCCTTTTCCAAAATGGCAGTGAAGCGATACTTATGGTGCCATTTTGGAAAAAAATGAGCATCCACAGAATGGTGTGGTGGCCATTTGCACAAGTGCAGTGATTTAAAAAAAATAATAATTAAAGGGCCACCACCACCATTCTGCGGATGCATGCCCTTCCCCCAAATGGCATAGAGGCATTTGGAAAAGGACAGCAGACCAGGTGCCCTTTTCTAAAATGGTGGCAATGCTGTCGGCGTCATTTAGAAAAAGGTGCATATGCTCGGAATGGCCCTGCTGGCAATTTGTGAATGTGTAATTGTTTATTGTTTATTTATTTAATCAACACATGTTATTTGCTTCATTTATTTTCAGAACATTAGTTACTAAAGGAAATGGGGCGTCAGTCATTTTAGTAATTAATAAAAAGTAGCAAATAAAACTAATTTAGTTACTAATAAAACTAATCAATAGGGGAGAGTGGGGGACAGAGTTTGGAAAGGCACAAGTAGGCAGCTGGGAGAACACTACACAACCACCAGCCATGGACCTCCCCAACCTGTGTCTCAGTGTAAAAGGCCCCCAGGCCTGCCTGGCAGGAAGGTCTGCCATTCTCCAGTGCCTGTTTCTGCTACTGCTGCTTCTCTGCCTGTTGCTTCCCTGAGCCCCTCCCTTGGATGTGGGTCATTGCAATATGGCATCAGTCCTGAGGAATGTTTGCCAGGGGAGAGGGTATAGAAAGGCACAGGCAGGCAGCTGGGAGGACACCACGTCAGCAGCAGCCATGGATCTCTCCAGCCTGTGCCTCAGCATAAGTTCCCCAAGGCCTGACCTTTAAAGCCCTTAATGGCTTAGGCCCTACATAGCTGAAAGATCACCGTTCTCCTTATGTTTCTTCATGACCCTTAAGATCTGTCGGTGGTACCCTCTTGCAGGTTCCATCATTGGCCCAGTTTCATATGACTTGGGCTCGCAGAAAAACGTTCTCAGTAGCTGCTCCGCAACTTTGGAACTTCCTTCCCATGGAGATTCGCCTAAGCCCTAGTTTGAATGTTTTCCAGAGGCAGTAGATGACCTTTTTGCTTTGCCAGGCATTCAATGGGCAGGGAATAGATTTGGGGGAGGAGGGTGTTTTTTGATTATGTATTTTATATTTGTATTTTATGTATTTACTGTGAGCTGCCCTGATCCTTGGGGGATAGGGTGTGATATAAATAAATAAATAAATAAATAAAATAAAAACTAAATGAAATACACATCCCTAATTGTGGCACAATTTCAGTGTATGAATATTTACTTTATTTCTTTTCCTAAGGATATCTTTTCCTGATTTCCTCATCTGCCACATTTCAAAGGTAGGATGAAGGTGGAGGAGAACATTTTAAGTATTTTCCCAGAAGGAATTTTGAGATGCAGACATTTATTATAAAATGTCTTTGGATTTTATATGGGTATGGCAGTTTTAAAAATATGTCAAGGTTTCTGTAAACCTTAGAGGCACTGGAAAATTAAAAACATCCCAAAGGTCTGACTTTGAGCAGAATATTTTCTGTTTTATTTGCCTTTGATTTGTTTTCTTTTTAATTTTTGTGTGAAATTTTGAAAACTGTACTTAATTAGAAAATTTAATTGCCAGTTTTAAATACTTTATATACATATATGCATGCATATACACTGAAAGCAGATACGCATATTGCTGTGGTGGACACATTCATTTACAGTCCAATTATAAATATTTTCCCTTTCAAATAAATCAACCCTTTATTGCAAATAACAATTCTCAAACTTAGTATTCCTGCCATGGTGAACCATGGTTATTTGATTACCAGTCACTTGCAGGAGAGCATGGTAATTAGTCTGGAGGTCAAAACTCTTAATTCGACTGATTAATCAGATTTCCATAAAAATCAAAGAAGACTATGTCTAACAAAATGATAGGACTGTTGTGCAGTTTACTATACTTATACACTTTGGCCACTCTTTATGTATAGCCCTTTATGCTTTAATGAAAGAAAGTCAATTAGAGGTAAACTGATTACCAAGAACAGAACCAGGGTCATTTCTTGGTAACAAATCAATCAACAGAATGCTAATTACATATGCTGTTGTAGGCTTGGATTAATCTATTAGTAATTAAAGTGAAGTGCAAATCAAACATCTATTCTAATTGTAGCCAAAAGGCACAAATGCCTTTTTGTTGACCGACAAGACAATGCTATTTAGCTCAATGTGTTAGGAATACTTATAAATTATTTCAGGTGCCTACTGATCCAGGAAGATTTTGAGAGACAATAGCTAGTGGGAGAATGTAAGGCTAATTTATTTCTAAGAACTGCAACTGCTTTTTATGTTTGTAAGTTTAAATTGTATATAAAGTAATTCTTGCTGATATATTGTAATTTATAGATAGAAATAATAAGTGATTAACAAGAGCATAGCTCTTTTTAAAATTTGTCCTACAAACTAGGAGTCACTTTTTGTTCCTACTTGTCCAGTAAACAGACTCTTTTCCCTTCCAAAAATGGCAGTTGTTGCAAAGATTGACACCCTTTTAAGGCCCTTTTCAAACGGGCTGGCAGTGCAGGGGGTGGGGGTGCCGTGGTGGGTAGGCGGTGCATGGCGGGGGTGTTTCCACAGATCCCCAACCACCCATCTCCAAGCCAATGCCCAATGCTCCGTGCATGGGTGGAGTGCAGGAGTGCGCTTGCATCCCCACCAACCTCCCACGGCATTCCCATGGGCACCCACCCATCCCCTGCACCCGCCGCAACGTTTGCATGGGTTCCCCTCCCAGAACAAGTTTGCAGGGCAGGGGCGTCTATGTGAAAATGACCTACGGTTTCAAGTTTCCAGTGCATGGCATAAATACAGCAATTTTACAAGAAATATAATTTAAGGTGCTATATGGAGAGAAGAATATTTGTAGGTGGGATTGTCTTAATTTTAAAGAAGGCATGCAAACAATTTGGCCAATATAAAAAGCATCTGTAACTATTATGTAATTGGGAACTTAAGCACAGGAACCAAAACTACCATATAGCTTGGAATGGGGGTGGGGGCTTAAAAGTAAGTCAGAATGAACAGTCTCAAGATAGAACAAAGCTGCCATGCTGCTATATGCAATTGCTAATAGTTCTGCACAAAGTGTTATTTCCATTGCAAAGGAGGCTTTGGTATTCAGGAGTCTATACTATTTCCTTTTATTAGAAACAGCAAATCTCAAGACAAACCAAGAACCAGGATTTTGTCAATTTTGCTCAATTGGGTAAAATCTCATTTCAGACGTACTTTAGAGCAATGGTTGGTGGCCAAGATCTAAGCCAGGACCCCTCTCACTGGCTTCTAGTTCTAGGACACCTCAGCAACTGTTCTTAGGAGTCGAGATGAGCACGGCCCTTTAGAGATAGCCTTTCTAGTTGAAATGGAGCAGCTCTCCCAGTCCATCTCCTCCCCAGAGACATTCCCTGTGGCTCAGTTTCTGTTTTCCTCCCTAGAGGCAGTCTGAGAGATTGGTGTAACAAGTACAGAATGGCTTGGCTAGTAGGGGTGTGCACTTCATTTTTGTTATATCGATAATAATGACATTCTCATTTTTGTTATCTTTATTGCAATAATGACAATGACAAAAATAATAACGAAATAAATAATAACAACAGTCGTCATTGATTTTGTTATTGCCTGGCAGTTGTTTTTGGAGAGAAAATGTGGAGAGGGGAGAAGGGAGCAGACATCTTGGAGCCAGAAACAGTGTTGAACTCTTGAACTGGGCCTGTGATGGGCAGGGAATGACATGATGGATGTAATCACTGGTCAATGAGCAGCGCAAGCAGGTCCCAGGCAGTTGCATGGCACCCTGTGATTGCGCATGACTAGGGCAACAAATTTGTCATGGAAATTTTCTTCGTCATGGCAGGAATGAGAAAAAGATGTGGAAAACTCATGGGTAATTTTTTTTAAACTTTTATTCAATATTGTATTTTGTAACCCCCCTTTAGATTGTAAATCCAGGGATTAGAATGTGACCCTCCCTGCCACCCAGCACAGATTGTAACCCACCCAGCACAGAATAGAAGAAGGAGGAAAACACACCCCACCCCTGAGATTGTAAACCCAGGAACTGTAGAGCCCTTTGAAAGCCCCAGACTTAGATTGTAAGCCCAAGCAGGAGATAAAGGCAGAGGAAATGCTGCCGTCTCCTCCTGGGTGCCTCTTGAAGCTCTGACAATGGTAAAGTTCTCTGCCTTTGATCCTGCCACCACACCATTCCATGCTGCCGCTTGCCCATGCGCAAAGCTCCGCCCTCCACAAGAAACAACACTGAGGAGGGGTTTGGAGCTCCAGGGAGAGGCCCTGGCTTTAACTGATGGCACCCAGTGTGCTATTCTCCCTGGCATCTTGCCATGCCACCACGTCTCCATAGCCAGGGAGGGGTTTGGAATTCCAGGGAGACACCATGTATCTTCTTAGCACCATTGAGCGTGCTCTTCTCACCAGCTTCTTGCCGGCTCTGCTCTTCAGTTTGAGGGAAATCTTGAAAAACTTGGGAAAATCANTGGGAAAATCCCGGATGTCATGGGAAGATCTCAAAAGTCATGGAGGGAGGCAAAAGTCACTAAAAAAGTGTCTTTTGTCATGACTGTGACAAAGTCTTAGCCCTACTCATGACTCCTGCCTCCCAGAACCAATCATGGGGGATCTGGGAAGGGCACTGCAATCCTTTATGTTGCAGGGCCAGGCTGCTTGTCTCTTGTTCTGTATTAGCTCTTGCTGTGACAGGTTGCATTTACAGAACTCTGGTGCTTGCACTAAAAATCTTCCCCAGCCCTCAGTGTTAAACCTTACCTTTCCTTATACCCTTTATTTTACTTTTTCCCTTCCCCTGTCTGTCTCCCCCTGTACATGTATATAGATAGATAGAGGGTAGATACATTAGATAGATATAGATTACAGATATAAATAATACAGATAAACCGTATAGGTTTTTTTCCTTTACCCTTCCCCTGTCTTTCTTCCCCTGTCCATATTATATATAGATATATTCATTGTGCAGACAGATAGATAGATAGATAGATAGATAGATACCAGGCTTTTTACTATATATATATTAGCATTATAGGATAAGAATATGATAAATAGGTACTTAGGTAGAAGTTTGTTAATATAGATACTTGGATAGGAATATATTGCATTTAGTATAGGTTATTAGATGTAGGTTTCGGTTAGACATACATATTAGTAATTTTTCATATCGTCATTGTGCACTTAGTACTACTGCTTTATAATGAGAAAGGGAGGAAGGAGTTAAACTTTTGAGAAATCTGGGGAAGGCATCTGTTGGCATTTCTGCCACTAGTGACAGCCCACAAAGGAAACAATACCAAAAACAAAATCTTTGTTATCACTCAAACTCGATATCAATAATGACACCAATAATGAATAATAAAATTTCATTATTAACAATAATGAAAATGACAGTTTTTAACAACAAAAAACAAAAACAAAAACAAAACCCAACATGCGTCCCTGATGCACACCCCTACTGTTAATACCCAGTGACATAGCTTCTTACTCATACCCCCCAAAGCTCTGCCAATTCACCCCTCATCTCCAGTGGCACTGGTGCTGCTTACTGATCCAGATTCCAGGAAGTATGTAAGCCACTGAGAAACAGAATGGCAATAAAGCAGTCTCCTCAAACCCGCTCCCCCATCCCCGCTTAAATCTTTGAGGTGGCGACCATGCCATACCAACAGTTTCTGGTATAGACCGAGTTTCATTAGGGCTTAGTCACAACCCTGCCCCCAAACTCATGCAGTCTGGCATAGGAAGATGTCAGTAGTGGAGCCCTAGGATTCTCTCACTTCAGCCCCTGAAAATGTAAGTTTATGTCCATGGTTGTGGGGGACTGTTCCCTGTTGCCCAAACTCAGGTGGAGATGCAGTCTCTCCATCTCCTTGGCCCCTTTATTCACCTTATGCCAGAAGATCATGTGAATCACACTTGAAAATTCTTCTCCAGTATTTTTAATGTTATAATCACTGTAATAAATAGTAAGAGATTAAAATTGGTTAAATTTATCTAGCAAGTTGGTTTAAACTTGATGGGTGGAGGTGCATGTTATGCGGGAGCGTGCACTCACACCCACTCACCTGCTGCCACTTTCAAATGGGATGCATTTGAACGTGGGCAATGGTGGGTGCATCTCGTGTAAAAAGGGCCTTTAACTAGTTTATTTTATATTCTAAGTCTACCCTCCAAAATATTTATAATCTCTCTCAGTTCTTATCTGTGAATGTAATGAGTAGACTCTCCATTCCCTCCTTGGAATAATTAATGAAAATGTTGAAGAGGACTGGATTCAGGACTGATTCCTGCATTAGCTCACTTATACCTCCTCCCAGTTTGATACTAATCCATTAATTATTACTCTCCAAATGTGACTTTTCAGCCAATTATGAACCCACCACCATATGTGAGGGCAGCAGTACAACGAAGTGGAGCAATGCATTAAACACAACTTAAAATGGCATTGAGAGTCACATTTCTGAAAAGTGTTGGTGAAATAAATATACATCTATCAGTTGCTTAGTCCATTGTTGTACGGTAATCCCATGTCCATGAATTGTCATAACCTTTTTTAAAAATTATTCATTGCATTCATTCTCAATCGGTAATTACCTGGTAGGCTGAGGTAACATCAGAATGAGCCATTAGAGTGTACTGTGTAAACAATGCTTCTGTAAAAGGAAGAAAAAAAGAGAAAAGAATGAATATGTATTTAGCTTGTAGATCAGACTCCGGTTCTAAAAGAGCTGTCTTGGATTAGCAGCAGAATAATAAGGTACTTGTTGTAAATAGCCACTTAATTACATATTTATATATAGTTCTTGTCAGTTTACATCATGCACTTAAAAGTATTTAATCACAGTTTGCATCTTTTTTCTGGGTTTTTAAAAATGTTTTATGAACTTTTTAAGAACCACATGGAATCCAGAATTTATGGAATTTTGAAGATGAATATCTCCTAAGTGCAACGAACTAATTAAATAGCACTAAAATGAGCTTTCAAATTTCTTTGTTAAAATAGTAGAGAAAGACAAGTTCAAATGAGGGTGATCAAAAGGTTTCTTATTTGATCTGGACTAATTTATGGAATGTAAAAATAATTTTATCTCTGCTGTGAATAGTTCCAAATGCTGTGAAATTACACAAAAACCTAGTTCCAAATTGTGTGTATTAAAAATTGGAATAACCATTAAATTCTGAGCAGCAAAACTCTTCAAGAGAGTAAAATTTGTTCCTTAAACTATTAGCAAAACTTACAGTTTAATAGTTCAGATGAGGATTTCTTTTCTGAATTAAAATAGCTAAAGCAGTAGAGAAGGTTTTAAGAAGCTTTTTTAATGTCATTTTCACCCCCACCGGCAAGAAAGAGGGACCAGACACAAAGTTGGGTATCACATATGCAGCAATTTCTTTTTATTAAATGAACAACAGGTATCCAGTCAAGAATGAAGGTTCAGTGCTAAACAAAGTAGAGCTCCTCACTACAAAGGGGAATCCCACCACCCCAGCCCAGAACATAACTTGGGACAAACCTAACCTAGCTGTATGGGCATCCCCGATCCACAAATGGCCAGCCTCCCTTCCCCGCTCACTAGGCAAGAAGGGGAGTAAGAAATAGGGATGTGCACCATGGTCCCATGTTGTTTTTCATTTTTCGTTATTGTTTTCGTTATTAAAATGTGTCTGGTTTGTTAATAACGAAATGTCAGCTGTCGTCGGTATCTGTATCAATTTCAAACAAAGATTTTGTTTTTGGTATATGGCATGCAGACAATATTTAGTTTTTTATAATATATATATATACATATATATATATATATATACACACACACAATTGCTTGTATATATAAAAATTGTGTGTGTATGTATGTGTGTGTGTATACCAATACAGATCTAAGCTAAACCTAACCTGTAAAATACAAAATATTCCTATCCTATAATCCTAATATATATAATAAAACTGCTGTTTTATTATATATATTAGGATTATAGGATAGGAATATTTTCTAAATATCTAAGCTATATATATATGCAACTAATATCTATATCAATATAATATATGGGCATGGGGGAGATAGATGGGAAGGGAAAATTAAAACTCAGAAGCATATCCACTATCTCTAATCTATTTCTATTCTATATCTACCATCTAATATATATCTATATCTAAACTATACTACCTATATCTACCTCTCTATATATGTGTACAGGCAGAGACAGGCAGGGAAAGGAAAAAGGTAAAATGTAAGGGTAAGGAATATGGATTGGAAAGGCAAGGTGGTAGGGAGGATTTTTAGTGCAAGCACCAGCAGATTCTGCAAATGTATCCTGACAGAGCAATAGCTAACACAGAACCAGAGTCAAGCAGCCCAGCCCTGCAAAGGGTTGCAGTGCCCTCCCCCAGAGCTCCTCTGATTGGTTCTGGGAGGCAGGAGGCATTGAGCAATTACAGGGTGCCTTTCAACTGCCTGGGACTTGTTTGTATGGCTCATTGGCCGGCGATCAAATCCATCAGGTCCTTCTCCTCCCATCGCTGGCTCAGTTCAAGAGTTCAGCACTGTTTCTGGCTCCGAGATGTCTGTTCCTTCCTCCCCTCTACACATTTCCCTCCAAAAAACACCTGCCAGACTGCTAGGCAATAATGAAATCAATAACTACTTTTGTGATCGTTGATTTCATTATTATTTTTGTTATCGTTATTACAGTAATGATAAACAGAAAGGACAAATTTCATTTTTGCTACTGATATAATGAAAATGACATACACACCCCTGGTAGGGGGTACCTGGTAGGAAATCATATTACACCCTTTCCAGGCCATCCACCTTAAAGAAAGATGACATACACCATCCCCTCTGGGGTGAGAGGCCCCAGTGGCTGCCTGAGCCTGCTAGGTCACACTCCCCCTCACCCCCCCATCCACTCACCTCAAATGGTGTGACTGGCTACCTGGGTACTCTGCCTAGGCAGTAACACAGAACTTCACCAATCGAGAACTGATTACAGGTTGGAGCTGAAATAAGTAGCAAATGTATTATTTCACCATTCTGGATAGTTTGGAAGTTATTCAACAATTAACCAATTGCCATGACGGCTGATCAACAAACCAAATAAACAGATAATTTCACAACTGTTAAACAATTCACTGTATTACCATGTAACCAAACAATAACCATTACTAGTCTGACATCGGGTCCAGAATGGAGGAGGCAGTAAATAGGAAAGAAATTATGGGCAAATGGTAAACAGCAATACAGTAAATGCCAATGCGGTATTATGTGGTAATGCAGTAAAAAATAAATAGTTAACAGATTAGCCACCATACAATAAATAGATACCACTGAGTAACTAGTCCTTGTCAGAGCAGATCAGATCCAGCTATCTGATAATCACAGATCTAGCTGGTTATTAGATAGCAGTGAATAACCATTTTAGCTCTATTGTACAGGACATCAGAGTCCCATTCATAGCAAACCAAATGTTAGGATATATTGAAAATACCCTAACATATCTTCAATATACCTACAGTTGAGCAAAGCCCAGGGTTTGTCTCACTATGACAACAATCTCAAATAAGTGGTTTGTAGATGGGATTTAGAAAGATACCACTACATTCCTTTTCGTTAACTGAATTCGAACTTTGCATGAACCATTTAAGTTTAAGTTACTACAACTCTGTTTTTGATAGAATCTCATGACTCATGATTGAAATGAAAGAAAATCAGCTCTCACTGAGTTTTGCTTTATGTTATTGATTTTGCTGAAAACTAGAAACTTGTAGTGAAATTCAAGAAGCTGTGAACCCCAGGCATATTGAAACCAATGAAAATGTTGTCAGGAACCCCTGTGAAGTGAAACCATCAATGTTCACACAGACCTACTTCTAGCACACTTTTATAGAAATAGTTTTCTATGCATGAACACTGCAAAGTGACTGATGATATTGCAGTGCATTCGATAGGCAGCGTATTAGTCACAATGAAAGACTACTGTCAGTGTCACTAAAGGTACATCATCAAATCAGAGGACTACTTCCTTACACGAGCTGCATAAAATGCTTCACATATGCCCAGTGACAAATTGTTGGCATTTTTCCTCATTCTTTCTCTAAACCAGGCTCTCATTTCAAAGAGCTGATGTGAGAGTTTTAGCAAATATTCCCACCCTTGGACTCTGTTCAAAAGTTCAAATCAATCTGAGTTCTGAGAGAGAAGTGTGATGAAATGTAAGACCTCGGAAATAAAGAAAATCTTTTCTAAAAGACCCAGAAGAGGCTCTGTTCTTTGCTGAACATACAAATATGATACAGTTTTAATGATGCTTCAAGAGGTTACCATACTTTTATGCCTGACCAAGTTTTCACGCAGCTTGAAAAAACAGAAGAATCAAGCCATTACCCCATAATAGCAAGTTCAAGACTTTTCAAGGTGTACTGCCTGAGGGAGAAGCTTATGTGAAAAACCATTTTCAGGTGTTGAGAGAATGAGATAAACATTTACTCAGCCGTGAGGAAAATGGACTTTATAAAGGCCATAGCAAGAAGGTCTCAAGTAGATGCTATTACCTGTAGAATAGGCTGTTAATTTCACCATCATGACACTTTAAAACAGTATTAAATTTTCTGGGTGCCTATCTGTATTTTTTAGATTAGTTGAATTATATAATAAAACCAAACCAATCAGTTTGCTCTATTTCTTCTTTGCAGAAAGCATGTATGGAGGCCAAAGTTCAATACTCTCCTCTGTTTCTTTTCTGTTCTCTCCAGTCTTGTCTTTGGCCCTCATTAACAGTGTTCAGGTGCCTTCAAATTGTGCATTTAATGGCATGACTAATATTTACTGTGGGGTTTATTATCTCTTTCATCCTCCCCCACAGGGAGATTATTTGTATTGTTTTGAAATTTTCTTGTACTTTTTTGTGTGGGGTGGGATTTAGGAGAAATCTTTGTTTTTATATGCATACTATTAGGTATGCATGCTGATTAGGGTTGTGCACCAGACCCCCCATGTCATTTTTCATTTGTTGTTATTGTTTTCATTATTAAAATGTCATTTTAGTTTTTGTTAATAACGAAATGTCACTTTTTGTTATCGTTGTTATCGGTACCAATTTCCAACAAAGATTTTGTTTTTGGTATCATTATTGGTATGCACACAATATCTAGTTGTATTTATATAATATATGTGTGTTTGTGTGTATGTGTAATACAAAATATTCCCATCCTTGTCTCTCTCTCTCTCTCTCTCTCTCTATCTATACACACACACACACACACACACACAACTAATGTCCATTATCTATATAATATGGACACAGGGGGAGACAGGGGAAGGGAAAAGGAAATTTCAGAGGTATATCCACTATCTCTAATTTATCTCTGTTCTATATCTATCATTATTATTATTATTATTATTATTATTATTATTATTAACAAACATTTATATAGCGCCAGCAGTGTACCTGGCACTTTACAAAGTAATAAAATAGACACGGTCCCTGCCCCTAGG
>QEPC01008046.1:1759115-1782160 GCA_003113815.1 Sphenodon punctatus | reverse complement strand
TGTTAGACACAGACACTTCTTCATAAAGATAAGAAGTAAATTTATTGATTACATAAGCAAGATTGTTGATACAGAGTGGTTACTAGAAATCAAAGGTAAATAGAACGCATTCCTAACCTATACTGGTTGAGTTCCTAAATAAGCATCTTACCCTACAAATGTCCATAAGTTCTTCTCAGTCCTTGATGTAAGCAACTGTGTCTTCAGATTTTGAGTTGCTAGAGAGCAAAGTACTGTCTCTCAGTTCATGGTTTCCAGCCTTGCTGGCTGACAGATGAGGTGGCTCTGGGCAAGCGATAGCGAAGCTGGCTTAATGGCCCTTGCTTACGTATCTTTCATGGTCTTTTTGTCTCGGGTTTCCTGGCTTGGAGAAATGTGAGACCTGTCACGTAGGCAACCCAGGCAAACATGAATGTTGATTTGCATCTCCACAGGTCTGTCTGGACAGGGTTCCCAAATACACATTCTTTTTATCTCTTTGCATTTCTTGGAGCTTGGTCACATGTCACAGTCCTGATTTGGGTTTTACAGTTCACAATTGTAACATTAAATACATGTTGCATGTTTTGCTTTACATATTTACTAGGCTTGTAGTCTACATGTAGGCCCGTGTTACACGTGTGTGACCCTATGTTCCTCTGTGACACAGTTCATGTGCAGTCCTTATTTTTTGAGATTTCTTCATTGGAAAATGCATTGGACTTGATGATGCAGGGAAGCATAAGTTAGTACATAGCTAAAGAGGTTTGCTTTCAGTCAGGTACAGGCCTCATAATAGACACAAGATATGGCTCTGCTAGCAAGGAACAGGTTTGAGGACAAAGTTTCAAGCTTAAAGGCTCATCTAATGTGAGGCAGAATTAAAGTGCAATGGAATAGCATGTTACTAAATGGTAGGGGCATGCAGAAGGCATGCAGTTTACCCCCTCCCCCATTTATAAAAAAAACATTTTTTGGGGGGGAGGGGGTAAACAACCCTTCCACTTGGGGGTTTTCCTCCCATTTATTTTATTAAAAACTAATATAAAACAGGAAAAAACAACTGTGCCTGTGCAAAATAGCACTGAGCTATTGTACTCATGTGCAGAATGGTCCGGTGGCCATTTTGCTCATTGGCAGTAATTTTTAAAATTATTGTTAAATTTGATTTAAAAAAATAAAATAAAAAAATCACTGTGAGCATGCAAAATGGTAGCTAGACTGTTCTATGCGTACCCATTTCCAAATGTTGCTAGTAGTGTGGGAATCATTTTGGGAAAGAGTGAAAATGTGCAGAATGGCCCTGGTGGTCATTTTGCGCAGGGGTTTTTTATTTTATTTTTAAAATGAATAGATGAAAGCAAATCATGATTGTTTGCAAATCACTTATTAATTTTTTATTAATGGGGCTTCGTTCATTTTAGTAATACACAAAAACAAACTGCACCCCCTATTAAACTGGAGTACAAAAGATAAGCTGGACAGAGAAACAAGTACCCACAGTAAGAGGCATATTTTTCAAAATTTCAATATTCAATTCAACACAGTAATTTTGGGTACTATTCAGTTACTGGAATAGTACCCAAATGGGTACCCAATCGACCAAAATACCAGAGATTTTTTTTGTTCAGTTTTCTGACTTTCAGTACCCAATTTATGGCTTTCACTACTGAATTTCAGATTACCTTCCTAATTTTTCCAGGGTTCCATTCTAATTTTTGATCAGAAAATGGTAGAAATGAAAATACATGGTATATTGGAGGTATTTCAGGTACCTGAATGGTATTCAGATCTTTTTCCTATCTTGACCTAAAATGGTGCCCCAAAGTTTGGGTCTTGTCCATGGGTACTAAATGTGCTACCCATTTCAGGTCTAGACAGGAAGCTCAACCACAGTTATGTAGAACTACATAACAGGAGGAAGAAAGCAGAGTCATGACATTTTACCAAAAGACGCAGATCTGTGGAAAATGAAGGGCATTAAAATGCAGTGTGTAGGAGGGAATATTAACTTTGCCACAAGTTGTCATATTTTAGGAGTAGAGTCCATGCACTAAAAACCAGGGGACTAGGGCAAACTCCAAACCTCTCCATTTCTAGAGGTTTGGGGGAATGGAAGGCAGTGGCCTCAGAGATCAGCTGCTCCAATTCTTGGATTGAGCATCAGGATGTCAGACCATTTCTGGATTGGCTTCTCTCCTACTTTGCCTTCCTATAATTCTGCTTCATGCCTTTGGTATTTCTGTGGCAAGCTGGCTAGAGTACTTTTCCTAGCACCGCTCAGTAGTTTTGGTCATTACAGGGTCTGGTAAATGGTTGAGTGACACATTCTGGTAAATGGGTATTTTTGTAAATGACAGTGCTAGATGCCGCTAAGCTTTGATCCTCCCTGGGGTGAGAGCCCTCACCCTTAGCAAGATCTGGTCCAGCTGCCGAAAAAACATGCCAGTTGCTGAGGATGGGGAGGGGATGGGGAGACGGTGGGGGCAAAATACGGATGTGGTCTGTATGGTCTATCCCTCCATGCTGCTCAGTGCGGAACCACCTCCTCCCTGATGGGCAGGTACAGTGGCCTATGAGGCCTCTGCACCTCCTCATAAAAGCTCCTGCCACCAGCTGGAGATAGGTAGAGCAGGCCATCATATGTGATTGCCTGCTCTACCCCAGTCCAGGGATGGCTTCCCCAGACCTCTATGTTTTGAGTTGGCAGGGAGCCCACCTCACAACCTGGAGTTAATCCTGCCACGGTCCGGGGAATGTTTGCTCCCATCCACAGTTGACATCTGGTGCATGGAAACAAGTGTGATAGCACCATGGGTACCCACAACAGGGTAAAGCATAGCCACCCATGATAGTGTCATGTCTGAAACTGCCCAATGTCTGTGTTGGTTCAATAGTTTTCAATCTGTTCTAGAGGCAAAAGACACTGTATATAAGCCAGTAAAATGAAGGGTCTCCTCATGATCCCAACTAGTCCTGTGCCAATGAAGTGACATTTTGGTGAATGTGGTGAAAGCACTTAACAAAGTTAGAACAGCACTAAGTGTTCCAGAAAGAATCAACACTAAACTTTTTGTGTTGATGGAATTTCCAAGATGGAATTTAATTCGCCTATAGCAGAACATTAAGGAGAGGAAAACGTAACCACTGTCAGGCCCCTGCTGATTCTTATGTTCCCTGAGATTCCTTGCACAGTAATCTGACCCATAGAACCACTGCAGCCTCTTGCAGCTAGGTTAATTCTGAACAGTATGACCAGCTTCTTGTCTAGACCAGATCCCAACACCACTTGGGATCTGATCCTGTGAGCTTGCTCACAAATCAAGCTGGGCCCTTACAATCGGAGCTTCCTGAAATCAGAACCATGCAGGAGGCTAAGATGTATATGGATATAGATGTGGGACTTATTAACCCGAGGACAAAGTAGTGCAAGGGACAAAGAACTCAAGCAGATGCAGAAGTAAATATCACACACACAGAGCCATTCTATGACTATTTGTGCGAATGGTAGTGAACCAGGGACGTGGGCATATTTTCCAATGATCGGCATTACATGGAAACAAGCATTTGAGATTAGGGTTCAAATTCCATTTTAGCCATGAAATCACTCAAAGTTGCAATCCTGCCTGCTAGCTTTAGTTTAGTAAAGAACAAGTATATATTGCTCAAATATTAAGCTTACCTCCTCTTATTTATCTTCCATTTATGTGCTACTGGATGTGCCGCCTTGGGAAAAACTCATTACAGGAATACTGGCAGAAAAAAATGATTGGGGGGGGGGATATATTTTCATTTAAATTTAATTTTGTACCCCGCAGACTACACCACAGGTGTCTCTTAGTGGCTTTCACAAATTGAATACACTATAAATACATAATGTAAACAATATATAATGTAAACAATATATCAAATATATACAAACCCAACCTGCACGAATCTCACGTGGATCCCGCTTGGGATTGCGGCCAGTGGCTCCACAGTTATGGGGATAGCCGGCAAGAACAGTTTATGGGAACCTGTAAGACCCTGGCTTGAGCATTTTGTGTGACCACACTTACCCAGGGTAAATTACACTTCTCCCAGGATAAGAAGTATTTCTACTGACATTTTCTTCCTCGGATTCCTGGCATTTGTATGTCAGATTATTCCAGGCTAACTGGAACTTGGGGTCAGGAACCATGGGGCCATGTTAGACCATTTTTCTCCCCCAAATTGTTTACAATGTTGCATTTTAGTCCAATCTTGAATCTGTACATTCTCCCAAACTTTGTTGTATTACTGCATAGATATTCCACATTGCCTGCGCATGGATACTTTTCAGGATCTGTATCATGCCATTGATATTTCAGCAGAAGTCCCTATTGACATCAGCAGGGAGTTCTGCTTAAAAGTCAGTAGCATGATGAGGTCTCAAACGACTCCCTGGAGCAGATGTTACAAAATGAGTAACTCCCTTCTACTGAAAACTATAAAATCCATCTCATCTTTAGTCCTGAAATCTCTTTGTGATTGATTTATTTTTATTTTTTCAAACCATGGAGGCAACTCTACTGAATGTGAAATATCCCTGAGGAATCAGTATGCCTTCTTCAGTCGAGGCTAGTGGGGTGCAACTTTTTTTATTAGTTGTGAAAACGAATGGAAACCCATTCTTTTTTGTAACTAATGTTATGCAAATGGATGAGTAAGCAAACAATTGTTTGCTTTCATCCATTTTTGTTTAGCTATATAAAATAAAAAATAATAATTAAAAAAACCCAGTATATGCGAAAAATGGCCACGGTGGCTGTGGCACACCCTTTTCCAAAATGGTGCCAGCAGCGTCAGCGCCATTTGGAAAAAGGGCAGCCAGTCTGTGCGTGTGCATTGCCTGACAGCTCCCACAGGAGAGTTCCATCTTTCCTGCAGAGCTCTTTGCTATTGTTCTTTCTTTGTGATTTGTGTTGGTCAAGCAGCTGGCACAGCCCATGGTCTACTTGGCCTCTCTGAGTTCCCGGAAGGCCTTAGACTCCCTTTGTTTTAATCTGAATGCACTGATTGCTGCAAATCGATTGCAAGTCCCAGGACTCCAGTGTGCTCTTTTGCTGGATTCCCAGGCATGTGGGGATCAGGGGCAACAAGCAGGATCATATGACTGCTCAGTCAGTTGACTATCCACACTGTGACTTTGTAGTGGTTCCTTTTAGTGATTTTATTCACATTTTTAAGGTCTGTCTCATGACGCACTGGCAGTCCACTCCACTTGGGATGAGTGTTAGATGGCTAAGCTGTGTGACGTGAAGCCTGTGATCCAACTGTGGGAGAGCTCTTACCACCAATACCATTGGGAGGAAGTGGACTTGGCCAGGCTGAGTCTGGTATGGGTTCTATCCTTTTTAAAATGTTTTGCTCCTCATCATGTTTGGTTTCCAATATNTGAAAAGTTTCTGGAGTAATCCTGTAAGCCTCAAGAACTGCCTTTTTGAAAGCATCAAAAGTCAGCACTGGATTTTCCTCCATTTTTGTGTTGTAGACTTCTTTCGCTTTCTCTGGGAGTTTGGGTAACATTAATTTGAGTCACATCTTACCGGGGATCTGTTCTTGATGAAACACATGATGCACAGTTGTGAAGTAATCTTCTATGCACTGATTTCCATCGCATTGTGGGATCAATGAGGCATAGTCTCGAATTCTGCCTCCTGCGTTGTTTCCAAAGGGTAGTATGGGTTGGATTCCTGCCTCTGTCTGCAGTTTTAGGCACTCCAGTTGGTGTTTTCATTCTCTCTCTTTGTCCTCTCTCTCTCTCTGTGTTTTTCTTCTCTCTCTCTCTCTTTTTCTTGTCTTCCTCTCTGTTTTTCTTCTCTCTCTCTTTCTTCCTGTTTTATTTTCTCCAGTCTGAACTCATGTTCCATTCTCTGCCTGACTATCTCGAGTTCAGGGTTTGAGCCTTGTCCCCCTGGTTGCCGGTCAGTTGGAAGGGGGTTTTGAGGCACGTTTGGCAGCGCATCGCCATCTCCTGGTTGCTGATCAGGTGGAGAAGGGTTTGGAGGGGGATTTGCTGCCCCCGCTCTGTTCCCATCTGTTCCATTCATGCTCATTTCAAATTCTAGTATCAGCTGTTTCAGTTGTTTAGTTTTCCCTTCTGCTTCAAGACCCCTTTTTTGGGCTTCCCTGCTCAGCTCTGACCTTCTCAGGAGATGAAAGTACTTTGGGAGCCCTATTTTGTTACTGTCCCTGATCCAAAATTAAAACTAAAACAACAAACTCAGAGCACTCTGTTCAAGGATCTGCTTATTCCACTCTCTCAGAGCTGAGTTCCTGACTCCTGGGACATTCAGACTCTGCAGGAATGGGATTTACTCCCCTCAGAGGATTCCAGTCACCTGGCAGTGCTCCTCTACTTTCTACACATTGGTCCACAAGTTGAGCGTAACCCTTCTCGTTGGGCGCCAACTGTCACGGGTTGGAGGTCTGCACCCCCACTTTACCGGGTTTGAGTGACTCAGTTTCCCTCGCATACAGCCCACTTGAATCAGTTTTTTTCTCTGCCGATTCAAGCCTGCCACAGCGACAACCCCTTTGTCACCCAAGGGCCTGATCCTTCCCGTTTACAGAATCTTTAATCTCTGAGTTCGCAAGAGCTTGTTGCTCACTTATGTTCCAATGTTAGACACAGACGCTTCTTCATAAAGATAAGAAGTAAATTTATTGATTACATAAGTAAGATTGTTGATACAGAGTGGTTACTAGAAATCAAAGGTAAATAGAACGCATTCCTAACCTATACTGGTTGAGTTCCTAAATAAGCATCTTACCCTACAAATGTCCATAAGTTCTTCTCAGTCCTTGATGTAAGCAACTGTGTCTTCAGATTTTGAGTTGCTAGAGAGCAAAGTACTGTCTCTCAGTTCATGGTTTCCAGCCTTGCTGGCTGACAGATGAGGTGGCTCTGGGCAAGCGATAGCGAAGCTGGCTTAATGGCCCTTGCTTACGTATCTTTCATGGTCTTTTTGTCTCGGGTTTCCTGGCTTGGAGAAATGTGAGACCTGTCACGTAGGCAACCCAGGCAAACATGAATGTTGATTTGCATCTCCACAGGTCTGTCTGGACAGGGTTCCCAAATACACATTCTTTTTATCTCTTTGCATTTCTTGGAGCTTGGTCACATGTCACAGTCCTGATTTGGGTTTTACAGTTCCCAATTGTAACATTACATACATGTTGCATGTTTTGCTTTACATATTTACTAGGCTTGTAGTCTACATGTAGGCCCGTGTTACACGTGTGTGACCCTATGTTCCTCTGTGACACAGTTCATGTGCAGTCCTTATTTTGTGAGATTTCTTCATTGGAAAATGCATTGGACTTGATGATGCAGGGAAGCATAAGTTAGTACATAGCTAAAGAGGTTTGCTTTCAGTCAGGTACAGGCCTCATAATAGACACAAGATATGGCTCTGCTAGCAAGGAACAGGTTTGAGGACAAAGTTTCAAGCTTAAAGGCTCATCTAATGTGAGGCAGAATTAAAGTGCAATGGAATAGCATGTTACTAAATGGTAGGGGCATGCAGAAGGCATGCAGTTTACCCCCTCCCCCATTTATAAAAAAATCATTTTTTGGGGGGGAGGGGGTAAACAACCCTTCCACTTGGGGGTTTTCCTCCCATTTATTTTATTAAAAACTAATATAAAACAGGAAAAAACAACTGTGCCTGTGCAAAATAGCACTGAGCTATTCTACTCATGTGCAGAATGGTCCGGTGGCCATTTTGCTCATTGGCAGTAATTTTTAAAATTATTGTTAAATTTGATTTAAAAAAATAAAATAAAAAAATCACTGTGAGCATGCAAAATGGTAGCTAGACTGTTCTATGCGTACCCATTTCCAAATGTTGCTAGTAGTGTGGGAATCATTTTGGGAAAGAGTGAAAATGTGCAGAATGGCCCTGGTGGTCATTTTGCGCAGGGGTTTTTTATTTTATTTTTAAAATGAATAGATGAAAGCAAATCATGATTGTTTGCAAATCACTTATCAATTTTTTATTAATGGGGCTTCGTTCATTTTAGTAATACACAAAAACAAACTGCACCCCCTATTAAACTGGAGTACAAAAGATAAGCTGGACAGAGAAACAAGTACCCACAGTAAGAGGCATATTTTTCAAAATTTCAATATTCAATTCAACACAGTAATTTTGGGTACTATTCAGTTACTGGAATAGTACCCAAATGGGTACCCAATCGACCAAAATACCAGAGATTTTTTTTGTTCAGTTTTCTGACTTTCAGTACCCAATTTATGGCTTTCACTACTGAATTTCAGATTACCTTCCTAATTTTTCCAGGGTTCCATTCTAATTTTTGATCAGAAAATGGTAGAAATGAAAATACATGGTATATTGGAGGTATTTCAGGTACCTGAATGGTATTCAGATCTTTTTCCTATCTAGACCTAAAATGGTGCCCCAAAGTTTGGGTCTTGTCCATGGGTACTAAATGTGCTACCCATTTCAGGTCTAGACAGGAAGCTCAACCACAGTTATGTAGAACTACATAACAGGAGGAAGAAAGCAGAGTCATGACATTTTACCAAAAGACGCAGATCTGTGGAAAATGAAGGGCATTAAAATGCAGTGTGTAGGAGGGAATATTAACTTTGCCACAAGTTGTCATATTTTAGGAGTAGAGTCCATGCACTAAAAACCAGGGGACTAGGGCAAACTCCAAACCTCTCCATTTCTAGAGGTTTGGGGGAATGGAAGGCAGTGGCCTCAGAGATCAGCTGCTCCAATTCTTGGATTGAGCATCAGGATGTCAGACCATTTCTGGATTGGCTTCTCTCCTCCTTTGCCTTCCTATAATTCTGCTTCATGCCTTTGGTATTGCTGTGGCAAGCTGGCTAGAGTACTTTTCCTAGCACCGCTCAGTAGTTTTGGTCATTACAGGGTCTGGTAAATGGTTGAGTGACACATTCTGGTAAATGGGTATTTTTGTAAATGACAGTGCTAGATGCCGCTAAGCTTTGATCCTCCCTGGGGTGAGAGCCCTCACCCTTAGCAAGATCTGGTCCAGCTGCCGAAAAAACATGCCAGTTGCTGAGGATGGGGAGGGGATGGGGAGACGGTGGGGGCAAAATACGGATGTGGTCTGTATGGTCTCTCCCTCCATGCTGCTCAGTGCGGAACCACCTCCTCCCTGATGGGCAGGTACAGTGGCCTATGAGGCCTCTGCACCTCCTCATAAAAGCTCCTGCCACCAGCTGGAGATAGGTAGAGCAGGCCATCATATGTGATTGCCTGCTCTACCCCAGTCCAGGGATGGCTTCCCCGGACCTCTATGTTTTGAGTTGGCAGGGAGCCCACCTCACAACCTGGAGTTAATCCTGCCATGGTCCGGGGAATGTTTGCTCCCATCCACAGTTGACATCTGGTGCATGGAAACAAGTGTGATAGCACCATGGGTACCCACAACAGGGTAAAGCATAGCCACCCATGATAGTGTCATGTCTGAAACTGCCCAATGTCTGTGTTGGTTCAATAGTTTTCAATCTGTTCTAGAGGCAAAAGACACTGTATATAAGCCAGTAAAATGAAGGGTCTCCTCATGATCCCAACTAGCCCTGTGCCAATGAAGTGACATTTTGGTGAATGTGGTGAAAGCACTTAACAAAGTTAGAACAGCACTAAGTGTTCCAGAAAGAATCAACACTAAACTTTTTGTGTTGATGGAATTTCCAAGATGGAATTTAATTCGCCTATAGCAGAACATTAAGGAGAGGAAAACGTAACCACTGTCAGGCCCCTGCTGATTCTTATGTTCCCTGAGATTCCTTGCACAGTAATCTGACCCATAGAACCACTACAGCGTCTTGCAGCTAGGTTAATTCTGAACAGTATGACCAGCTTCTTGTCTAGGCCAGATCCCAACCCCACTTGGGATCTGATCCTGTGAGCTTGCTCACAAATCAAGCTGGGCCCTTACAATCGGAGCTTCCTGAAATCAGAACCATGCAGGAGGCTAAGATGTATATGGATATAGATGTGGGACTGATTAACCCGAGGACAAAGTAGTGCAAGGGACAAAGAACTCAAGCAGATGCAGAAGTAAATATCACACACACAGAGCCATTCTATGACTATTTGTGCGAATGGTAGTGAACCAGGGACGTGGGCATATTTTCCAATGATCGGCATTACATGGAAACAAGCATTTGAGATTAGGGTTCAAATTCCATTTTAGCCATGAACTCACTCAAAGTTGCAATCCTGCCTGCTAGCTTTAGTTTAGTAAAGAACAAGTATATATTGCTCAAATATTAAGCTTACCTCCTCTTATTTATCTTCCATTTATGTGCTACTGGATGTGCCGCCTTGGGAAAAACTCATTACAGGAACACTGGCAGAAAAAAATGATTGGAGGGGGGGATATATTTTCATTTAAATTTAATTTTGTACCCCGCAGACTACACCACAGGTGTCTCTTAGTGGCTTTCACAAATTGAATACACTATAAATACATAATATAAACAATATATAATGTAAACAATATATCAAATATATACAAACCCAACCTGCACGAATCTCACGTGGATCCCACTTGGGATTGCGGCCAGTGGCTCCACAGTTATGGGGATAGCCGGCAAGAACAGTTTATGGGAACCTGTAAGACCCTGGCTTGAGCATTTTGTGTGACCACACTTACCCAGGGTAAATTACACTTCTCCCAGGATAAGAAGTATTTCTACTGACATTTTCTTCCTCGGATTCCTGGCATTTGTATGTCAGATTATTCCAGGCTAACTGGAACTTGGGGTCAGGAACCATGGGGCCATGTTACACCATTTTTCTCCCCCAAATTGTTTACAATGTTGCATTTTAGTCCAATCTTGAATCTGTACATTCTCCCAAACTTTGTTGTATTACTGCATAGATATTCCACATTGCCTGCGCATGGATACTTTTCAGGATCTGTATCATGCCATTGATATTTCAGCAGAAGTCCCTATTGACATCAGCAGGGAGTTCTGCTTAAAAGTCAGTAGCATGATGAGGTCTCAAACGACTCCCTGGAGCAGATGTTACAAAATGAGTAACTCCCTTCTACTGAAAACTATAAAATCCATCTCATCTTTAGTCCTGAAATCTCTTTGTGATTGATTTATTTTTATTTTTTCAAACCATGGAGGCAACTCTACTGAATGTGAAATATCCCTGAGGAATCAGTATGCCTTCTTCAGTCGAGGCTAGTGGGGTGCAACTTTTTTTATTAGTTGTGAAAACGAATGGAAACCCATTCTTTTTTGTAACTAATGTTATGCAAATGGATGAGTAAGCAAACAATTGTTTGCTTTCATCCATTTTTGTTTAGCTATATAAAATAAAAAATAATAATTAAAAAAACCCAGTATATGCGAAAAATGGCCACGGTGGCTGTGGCACACCCTTTTCCAAAATGGTGCCAGCAGCGTCAGCGCCATTTGGAAAAAGGGCAGCCAGTCTGTGCGTGTGCATTGCCTGACAGCTCCCACAGGAGAGTTCCATCTTTCCTGCAGAGCTTTTTGCTATTGTTCTTTCTTTGTGATTTGTGTTGGTCAAGCAGCTGGCACAGCCCATGGTCTACTTGGCCTCTCTGAGTTCCCGGAAGGCCTTAGACTCCCTTTGTTTTAATCTGAATGCACTGATTGCTGCAAATCGATTGCAAGTCCCAGGACTCCAGTGTGCTCTTTTGCTGGATTCCCAGGCATGTGGGGATCAGGGGCAACAAGCAGGCTCATATGACTGCTCAGTCAGTTGACTATCCACACTGTGACTTTGTAGTGGTTCCTTTTAGTGATTTTATTCTCATTTTTAAGGTCTGTCTCATGACGCACTGGCAGTCCACTCCACTTGGGATGAGTGTTAGATGGCTAAGCTGTGTGACGTGAAGCCTGTGATCCAACTGTGGGAGAGCTCTTACCACCAATACCATTGGGAGGAAGTGGACTTGGCCAGGCTGAGTCTGGTATGGGTTCTATCCTTTTTAAAATGTTTTGCTCCTCATCATGTTTGGTTTCCAATATGGCCTGACAGACACTCCACCATTATCCCCCAGTAACCCACCCTCGTCATTTCTATGTACCTTAGTTTCTTCATCTTATGCAGATGAATTACTATTTCTGTTAATTTTTTATCATTCTAGCAGCCAAGGACCTCTAACCATGCTATACTGCAACACTTGGAACAAATGATATTTCAAACAAAATGTTGTTTCACAAATAATTGGAATTTGAAATCCTTGTAAAAAAACGTGTTACATGATTTTTTTTCCTTTTTAAAAATAAATAAATAAATAAATAAATAAAATCCTTTTCATCCTTCCTTGAAAGATGGAAGAAAAACAAGGTATGGCAGAAATGAAAAAATATTTTTGAAAAAAGAAATATTCTATTCAGTCTGAAATGGAGAACTTCATTTTGTTATGTGAAAACCTCTTGATGTTAACGAACAATTTTAAGCAAAATTAGTTTTGTTGACGCACCCCCCGAAGGAAGACGAGGACACTTAATTGGGTTTAAATGGCCGCACTCATTATTGATAATCAAGAAAAGGGGGGAAGGGTAGCCCTCCCCCTTAAACTGGGGTCCTATCCATCTCCTGTTCCTAACTGTTAGCCAGACCACAGGAGGTTCCTGCCACCAACCCCGGCACTAGCCGGTCTACCAGTCCACTTTCTTTCCACCTCTTCAGGTTAAGCCCGAGGGGAATCCTCCTGTGCCCTAACTTTCACCTAACTTTATTAACTTACCCCCTACCCCGACCACCGGGTTTCCCATGGGCTGGAGTGGGTTGCTCGTAACTACCCCTTTGCTCGTCAGGGTGGGTTTTAAACAACAACAAGGGTGAGGACACCGTAACCTACTGTTTGGTACATGGTCCACGCAGCGGGTCCGGCCATTCACCTTCCACCCTTAGGCTGCCCATACAGTGGGCCACACTGAGCGCCTGTGCATGGCCTATGCCCATCTCTTAAGGAGATGTTTTCTATTCAAACCCTGTGCTACCAACTACAAGTTTTAACCATTGGCCTGAAGTCAGCCTACCACTACAAGAACAGCCAGCTTTGCTTGGCTGGTTCACTGCCAACCTTTCATTCCAGGATTTCTTCTAGACTGTGCTTCAGGGCTCCAAGATATAAATTGCATCCAGCATCAGACAAGTGGAACCCATCGCTCCTGTATAATTGATCTCTGTCATAACTGATTTCCTGCTGGCAAATGACAAAACCTCCAGCCCTTTTCAGCCAAGCCTCTATTTTGCCGTTTGCCCTTTTTCTAGCCCGATCTACCCTGCCCGGGTGTCGAGCATTTGACCACACTCTTCACTGTAACATGTCGGATCATACTAGCTTGCACCCTTGAAACCGTTCCTGGACTGTACTCAAATCCACTTTCACCCTCTTTGTCAGCCACAGCCCTGTACACCTAGGGAGGTTGTTCTCTCCTAGATGAATCACCATTACTGCTGGTGCTGGGAATTTCTCGTTTGAAGTGGTCAGCATTGGGAGCAATTGCTCCCAAAGCATCCCGCATTTACCGAGCCAGAATATCTCTGCGCTGTCACATAGGCCCAGTTGGGTGCCCCACCCGCTGCGTGCGGCCATCTTCCCAGCCAAGTGAATGATGCTGTGGCTGACGATCCATACCACTCTCTGGCTTTGCCGAGTTGACCCGTCTGGAAGAAAAAGCTGAGTTATTCCGTTGCCCTGCTGATCCCGTTTGCCCACACCTCTTTGGTTCGGTATTCCTAACATACCGGCGGTATGCTCCCAACCACCACCTCCCTATTTGTTGTATTTGGTTCCCGATCAGGGCTATGCTTACGGCAACTTATGCTGCCCCTATCCTGAATGAGTGGGCAGTGTAGCAAGCCGTGTCGAAGCAGGCTTCCTTCACGCACATGGACAGGACTGCCCTGAACTGATACCATGTCAATGGTGTACCGTCCCCATGTATAAACAATGGACCCTCTGCCCTAGGGTGGGATGCTAAATACTTTTCCATTGACTCCACCGGGCACGTATGGTGATCATTCGAAGGGCAAAGCCTGACAATCCGTCCCTGCCCCTTTTGGTCGGTCTTTGACCATCATAAATACAGCAGTAGGGTCTTTCCTTGCCAGCTCACATCGTGGATCTGCAGGGCCGCCCCCAACCTATCTGCTCTGGACTGGGGTACTATCTCCCTAATCTGAAATGCCCCGAATAGTGGTACATGGAATACTGCCGTGAAAAGCACTACTTTGCTGTTAGAGCGACACACAGTCTGTAACGCCTGAATAATACTGACAAGCAGCTGTGGAGTAATGGGGGCCCTGGAGTCTGGTGTTTGTGGGGTGCACCTAGCCCAGCTCTCTTTCAATCAGCGCATAAAAAAAATGTTATCGGGAGAGGGGTAACCAGTCAATCGGCTCGTAAATGAAATGGCTGCTACTTTTCCAGCTATCGTCCCGGGTGCCAAACCTTGTTGCCTGAGCTGGAGCGCAAACTGCAGCATATGTCCCTCAGGGATGGGGAAACCAAGCCCACAACCCTTCCCTGACCTGTATTCCTGGAATTCACTGAAAGCAGATTCATAGGCCCACCTGGTTCTGGGTGCGAGGGATCCCTGTACTGCCCTATATAAGTTTACAATCCAAGGCTCCACATGTCCCTTGGGAAAGGTTCAGGGTCCTCCCTGGCTTCTGGTGCTAGCTGGCGAAAACGCTCTGTCTGAAATCGAGAAAGGGCGTCGGCTATGGTGTTATCTATCCCTGGGACATGTCTTGCCACAAACAAAATGTTTGCTCATAGGCACTTGAGAACAAAATGCCGAACCAGCCGCATCACCCTTTCCGATCCCGAGGACAGTTTGTTAATGACATGAATGACAGCCATGTTATCGCACCAGAATAAGACCTTCCAATTGGCAAATTCCGCCTCCCACAGTTCTACTGCCACCACTATGGGGAAGAACTCCAGGAATGTTAAGTCACGGGTTAAGCCCTGTTCCTCCCATGCCTGCGGCCACGGGGATGAGCACCATTTGCCTCTAAAGTAGACCCCAAAACCGTGACTTCCTGCCGCATCCGAGTGAATCTGGAGCTCTGCCTCCAAAAGGAGTCATTGCTGCCAGAAACTCACTCCGTTATAGCCTCGGAGGAAGACCTCCCAGGTTGCCAGGTCCTTCCGCATCACCCTGGTCATTCGGATATGGTGGTGCGAGGGCTGGTCACTCCCTGTTTGGGCATATAAATGTGACATGAATGCCCTCCCTGGTGCGATGACCCATCATGCAAAATTAAGGATGCCCATAAGAGACTGCAACTGTTTAATTGTTACTTTTGGGGAACCTGCTACTGCCGCTACCGTTTCTCTAAGGGCTCTGAGCTTGTCGCCTGGTAGTCTGGACACCGAGCACTCAGTGTCCAGCTCTATGCCCAGATAGGTTAACCTCATTGTTGGTCCCTCCATTTTTTCGGGCACCAATGGCAGCCCTAGCTCTTTGGCTACATCTTGAAATGCCTGCATTCCCAATGCGCATTTGGAGGTCCCCACCCATCCAGCAAAGAGGAAATCATCCAAGTAGTGCGTGATAGAGCTCCGCATTGCACGTTGACGCGTAATCCACTCAAGGATGGTGCTGAACTTTTTGAAGGCCGCACATGAGATGGAACATCCCATGGGCATTGCCTTGTCAAAGTAAACCTCGAAACTGCATACGCAGGAGCTCAAAGTCCTCGGGATGCACGGGCAGAAGTCAAAACGCAGACTTGATATTGCACTTCACGAGGAGGGCCCCCATTCTGCAGGCACGCACCATTTCGACTGCCGAGTCAAATGTTGCATACCTTACTGAGCACAGCTCTGGCGGGATTGCATCGTTCACCAACTCCCCCCTGGGGTGGGACAAGTGGTGAATCATGCAAAATTTCCTCGGGTTTTCTTAGGAACTATGCCCAGGGGGGATATTCGCAGAGTAGGAATCGGCAACTCCTCAAATGGGCACTGAATTCTCCCTTCCCTGACTTCTTTATCAAGCTTTTTTTGGACTAGCTGCTCATTTCCAATTGCGGACTTCAAATTCCTAGCCCCTAGATGATAACGGGGACCCTCAGTCAGGATCCTAAAACCCAGCCTGAAACCTTCGATTACATAGGCAGCTGTCCTGCGGTCAGGGTAGCCCAGGGTGGCTACCCGTAATGCTTCATGCTGTACTGGGGTTCGCACCCTTTCCCATTGCCTGGGCAGCTCCCCCTTGGCTGTCAGGGTTTTGTCTATTGCCTGCCCTTCCCCGGTTCCTGGATCCATATTGCTGGAACCGTGTACACCCAGAGGCAGCGTGATCGCCCGCACACTGTGTGCATACGTGCTTGAACCTACATTGGGCCAGAAAACACCTGCCTCCATCATTAAAATCCCAGCAGGTTGGCCCTCCTGTTGCCCGCTTTACTCTGCCCCTCTGTCCGCCCTCGGTCTGCTGCATGTTCCCCGCTCGGGACAGCACGTGACCGCTGTCAGACCACGGGGCATATTTGGAACAGCTGATGCATTCCAGCCAGATGTCATGGGCATGCAAATCCCAGTGAAGGCGTGGGTTATTGGATGACCTATGACAAAAGGATTTGTCGTAGCGTAGCCATGCTCCGGGACCGCCCGTATCAAATGCTCAACGTATAATATTGGAGTACTTGATTAACTCTAACCCGCGCTTGGGGAATCTGACAAGTGTCACACCCATGTAGATGTTGTAGGCAGCTGTCCAGTTGGACCAGGTGCACTCCACCTTTGGCCTTTTAAATTTCTCCTTCTCTTTCCTCTCTTCTTTGTCACTGGGGTCAGGGATGGGATCACTGAAGAGGAGGGCGAATATATCGATATATTCCCCACTCCAAATCTTTTCCCTGGTGTCCTGGACCAAATGCTTGCCAAGGGGGGCTGACACATCCGCATACCCCCCTGACAAGGGGTGGGGTTCTTCCTTGTGCCCGCAGCACCGTTTTGCTGACCCAGGGCAGAATCTATCTGCTCCCCATACCTGCGCTTCAGGATTGTACCCAAAAGTCCCATATTGTCTGCAGCCTCCCCCATGGCAGCGCATTCCCAGCCCAGTGGGGGAGCTCCCCCAATCGCAACTCGACTGATGCTGGTTACGACCCCATTCCCCTTGCGCACACGCACCCACTGTGTAGTCTTCATCTTGCCCTCTAACGGGCCCCGCTCCCCACTGTTTGGCATCCCCTTCCTAACAACCTTCCTCAGCCTGTTCACCTTTCGGTGGTTCGATGTTGCGCCTGTGCCTGGGACCCCGGGGACCCCGGTATCTCTGCTGGGCCACCTCTAAGCTTTCCTTCAGCGCCTGCATGCCTTGTTGGAGAACATTGAACTGTGCCTGATAATTAGGTGGGGATTCCTCCCTCCGTCTGCTGGGCCCTGGGAGAGCCCGGCGCCGCCCACTCCCCTGGCACTGCGTGGCCTCCCCGCTGGCCGGGGTGGAAGCCCTCACTGCGTTGCTCACCGCAGCTGCCTGCCCACCACCCGCACAGTTGGTGGACTGCCCTCGACCCCCTTCTAGTTCTTCTATGCGGGCCTGGTAGCTGGCTAGTTGGGCCTGCATGGCCTGGAGGACAGCCTCCTGGGTGGCACCACCTTGCATCCCCCTTTTTTCCTTCGCCCTTTTGTGGGGAGGGGGTGCGGCCACTCTCTTTGTTGTGGACTTCTTCTTGCCCTTGCCCTTGCACATGCGAGGGGCCATTCTTTTGCACCCCGCTGCTGTAATACCTATCCTGCCACTCCGGTCCTGCTAGCTGACAGTCAACCGCCTTGGTTTCCTTGTACCTCCCTGCCCAACAGCCTGTGCCTGCCATTAGGGGTGTTCCCCACACCCTATGGGTGAGGTTCCCTAGAATCGTAAACAAGAGGAGTGGGGGAGGGTCCTGGGAGCACTGCTTGAGGCTCTTGATGGCCCTTCGCTTAGGGGCACCTAGTAAAGGAGTCTGCCCTGCTGGGACCCTGCCCAGCCTACCTGGTTTCCTGGAAAAAAGGGGGTGGTGGTGTTGGCTTAGGGCACCGCTTGAGGAAGAGGTATCCTCCCTGCCCCCCCCCCGCTCCTCGGTCCGCTCCTCCATGTGGTCTGAGTCTTGCCACGCTGCTTGGCCGCACGTCCTCGCTCCCTGCCTGTGTCCAGCTGAATGAGGCGCGATGCAGGGAGCCTAAAATGGCACCCGAGACTCCTGCCTCTCGTGAGAGTCCAGGCCGCTTAAGTTTTGGTTGCTATGGCAACCTCGGCTTCTTCTTCCCTCCCGGAGGCCGCTCTTATCCCCCTCGTCTCCTTTGTTCCCAGGAGGGAGGGGCGCCGACAAACCCCCGCCACGGCGAATGTGGAGGGGAATTTGAATTTTTCCTTTCTGAAAATCAGCTACCCTTGTTTGACGAGCATATATTCTACATAGCTCTGCTTAAATAACATAAACTGGTAAGTACAAATTATAAGAAGCAGAACACTAGCTTTCCCCATAATTTTCACTACATAGGTTCACATTTGCTATTGCCCTTCCTAATCGCTACTGTGGCATCTGCTCAATGTTTTTAAGGCACTTCTTGCATACTGAATCAAGTGGGTTGTGGATCATGGCAGCAGTGATCAGCATGCTCTTTGGGATACTTGCTTGGCTATCAAGGATGTAACTCGCCCATTGCTTATTCTGCTCATAAACCCCTCTCTGCCTCCTCCCTGATGGCTTTCCATCTGTCTTTAAACTCCCATCTTTTGTTCTTTTATCTTCTCTCTTCCTCTCAACTTAGAAAAATAAGACCGCCAAGGCGCCAACACATCAGTGTGCATCCTAATTTCCCAGCGAAAATTCTGAGGGAGAACTTCCCTTGTATTCTATCATAGAATCGTATGGTTGAAGGTAACCTCAAGAGTCAAATAGTCCAATGCTCTGTTCCAAGACAGGCTATCTAATACCCACAGCATTACAAACAATTGTTGATCCAGTCAGTGTTTGAAAGCATCCAATGAAGGAGATTCCCTAGGGAGAATCATATTGTTTATCTTTAATGTATTTCATTTTGATTTTGGAATGCTAGGAGATAACGCTCTTTTTCCAAAAAGGTTAAACACCATCTTATATACATTTATGTGTGAGTGGTGTTATTTTCTGAGTCAATTTTCAAGTCATACCTGGGAGGAATAAATTTAGCAACTTGGTTACATGCTGCAAGTGATGTAGAGGCACTTAAGTTTAAACTGGGGCTGAAACAAGTTTTCATCAAAATGGGAAATCTCATCAAAATCCCAGTTCCCGATACTATCTTGGTCAAATCGAGAACCTCTCAGTAGTCAGTAATGTCTCAACTGACATGACTCAATTTACTGACTTTCCACTTAAAAAGATTCCGTTTACCACTTTGCCATTTACTGCTTTGTCGTTTAACATTTTTCCGTCTATTTAAAATCCTGAGAAGTAATATTGATGCCATACTGTATGTCATGCACTCCATTTTCCCTTGTACTTCCTTGTTAACTCATGGATGGTTCACATATTCCTTTACTAATCTGCACTCCAGTTGCAGATTGTTCAAAGCAAAAGAACAACATAGAACAATGATTCTGATTGGAGGCACTGGAGTGGAGGTTAAGTGGCATGGGGGGGGGGGAGGAGGTGAAGGAATGGGCTATTTGCAGAATGATTTGGTTCAGAAATGTGGAAACCAGAAACCAAGAAGTAAAATGGTACCCCCTTGGCAATGGGGTAATCAATACACAGTATGTGATAAGTGGTAAATGGAAAATCGATAAATTGGGACAGTATCTCACAGTATTGTGAACATCGAGAAATACCATCAGTATCAGGAAATGGTCAGGAAACTGGTCCCGGTTTCTGATATGGAAAAATTGCGTGTGAACAGCCATTTACCTGTTCATTTAAACCCTAATTTAAACCCTGCCTGCTATCTACAGTAAACAATGCACATGCTAAACAACTAAGTACTGCTATGTCAGTCTCTTTAGAGTTGTTTGTCAACCCATAGCTGACAATATGCAAAGTTACACCTTTTCTCATGCTCCGTTGACATGTTGACTGGCAACCAGCACTACGTGAACTTCAGTAATATCAAGTCTTTGGAATATTGCCCCATCAACAGAACTGCTAGAATCACTTAAAAATACATTACTGACAAATGCTCTTGGCTCCATTTAGAGAAAATGTTGTTTCAATATGTGAAATAAAGTACACAGGTGTAGCTCTGAGTGTAACGATACTTTCCTTTTTAAAAAGAGAAAAAATAGAACTTGGTTTAGTTTAAAAGCTGGGTATACAATGCTGGAGATAAAGGGAAATTACAGCCATTAGCTCAGACAGGAAATGCATGCACCAGCTTTAACTCCACATGAAAATTAAATCCAAACTGCTTCAGACTAGGTCTGGGCTTTAATGTTAATTGTTCATGTGCCCTCCATGCAAATTTTTTCACACTGTCTTCAGTATTACCGGAGCCTGTCACTTTCCAAAAAAGATTCTCCCCATAAATGCCATCTCATTTTGTGTCCATTGTGGGAATTTAGGTAAGCTGCTTTAGTTGTAAGAAACTTCTGAGCATAACATTTAAGGCTGCTGCAGCAGTTTCATGGATCATTAACAATTTGCTAATATTGTTTTAGCTTGCAAATTAGTGAAGCTTAGTGACTAAGGAAAGGTTCCATAGCTGTCATCAATCAGACGAAAATTCTTCATGCATGAGATGAAAAACGATTTTTAGCCTTTGAGGCTCAGGCAGCAATTACTGTAACAAAAAAAGTGCTGGTGATGGAGAGGGGGAGGGGATGGGAGGCTTTCCTATGTAAAATGCTGTTAGCAATTCCGTTAAGTTTATTTCTTGCTGAACAAGAATGGAACTAAAAGCATTCCATATAGCTGTGAGTTAGCTTGCTCCTTTACTAATGAACTGGCAATTCCACAAAGAGGGTGGAGAAGGAGTAAGACAATCCTCTTGTGAAGAGACTGACTAGTGCTGAGAAAAAAATCTGTGAATATTTGCCTAATTTTAAAATATATATTCATTTCAGCAGTGTTCACGCTCCTCTAGTGTCTGTTTTCTGGCAATTTATTTTCCTGAGTTTTGCTCATAGGAACCTTTGTGTCAAACAACCGAAGCTCAGTCCACCAAAATCAAGGGCAATGGCAGCTTAAATTAAGTTGCTAGCTCACTTCTACACACTGGCCAACAGCATTCATGTAGCATTTCAGTCCTATAAACATAATAGACATCAAAACAGCACTGCCCTCCGAACAAGGTTTTTTGTTTTTTCTTCTTCTTCCTAATATGCTTGCTAAACCATGATACCCAGGATTGTCAGTAATAGATTAAGATAATGTGAGCCAATTGATTTGCTGACCTCTGAGTTCATGGGGTCCTTGAACTAATCTGTCAATGAGGGGGCACTCTTGCTGAGGAGAAGTCTGGGAAGCTGTGACCCCTCCTTTTGTGAACTAGCAATGAATGGTTCACAAAGTTGGAGGTGAAAACTACCTCTCTGAGCACCAAATGTTACTCTCACAATTCAAGACAGTGACCACATGGGGTCCTGACTGACAGTTTGGAAACCTTTGTTTCCAAACAGGCATTAGCATACAAGGTTCTGTGATAGCTACAGGTGGAATAGGTAGCATCCTGTGAGTAACACTCCAAATTTTGGGCAGCTGGTCAAATTCCGGAGAGGCACCTGCACACCTTTGTGGATGCTCAATGGGTTGCCTGAAACTGTTCAACGCATACAAATAAATATTTGGGGGTGGTTGAGGGAACTCCTAGCAGAGTCAAGAGACTTCAGACGGGGGTGGGTTCCTACTCATGGCTTGGGGTCACAGGGGAGGGAGAGGGTGGGGGCAGGCTAACTCTGAATTCTCTCTGCCTAGATGCTATGTTGCCCACCTAGGCTGAAGACTAGGGCCTGGCTGAGAGCTTATGGGAACTGTAGTTCCAAACAGCTCCAACTGCCATTTTCTAATGTCCAAGAAGCTTTTTTAACTACACCTTCCAGAAGTCCTTGTCAGACCTCGGCATGCAGAGATAGTGCTTTGCTGAGACCTAATGTACCTTCCTTTCCTTTCCTTTCCTTTCCTTTCAGTTCTCTCCCTCCTGTCCATTAAGCCTGAAAACAATCAAGTGCGGCAAATACTGTTTCCGTTGGAAACAAATCATTGGCCTTTGTTCGCACAATGTGGAAACTTACTGCCTTTCCACTGTATTTTGTCATTTGTTGTTGTTTTTCATGAGTTGAACAGAGCTGCTATGGGGCAGCCCCATGTGTACCCTGTATGCAATCCCGGAAGCTGTGGAGACACAAGTGCTGGTTAAGCACTGTAAAAGGCCCTTTTCACACAGACATTCTAACACTGATAAAATGGATGTTACATTTTATTATACATGTTGCAGGGCTGCAGGTGTGCTCTGTGGGTGCCCTGAAACATGTCTAATAAAGCAGAACACCCATTTTATCAGTGTTAGAGTGTCTGTGTGAAAAGGGCCATAGTGCTGTAGAACTGTGGTAAAAATTCCAAAAAGTGACAAATTCCTGTACAGTGAGAAAAATTGTGAAAATAATGAAAACTTCCAGAAAATGGCAAAAGAAATGCTGGAAAGGGATAAAATTGATGGGAAATGAGGGAAACTCACAGGCACCAATATAGGCAATGGCAGAAGTGCAGTATCACCAGAGACTGATGAAGTACCATCAAAGGGTATTTTCAGACGTTACGGGGCCCTTTGGCCCCGTACCGTAACCAACGTCTTCGTTCCCCGCCGGGGTCACCCCTGCACGGCCCAACAGACGTGCCGGGGGGATCCCGGCGGGGAAAGTGGGAGGGGCCGGGGCCGCGCGGCGCAACGTGCGGCCGCACGGCCCCGCCCCCTCCACGCACCCCGCCGCCCGCCCTCCGAGGAGACGGGCGGGCGGCGGGGCCAATGCGGCCGCCGCGTCTGGCCGATCGTGCCACGGCCCGGGATCCCGCCGGGGATCCCGGGCCGTGGCACGCGGCCAGACGTTACTTTTTGTTGGCCACGGCCCG
>QEPC01008046.1:1743500-1755467 GCA_003113815.1 Sphenodon punctatus | reverse complement strand
GATTCCCCGCCGGGATCCCCCCGGCACGTCTGATATGGCGTGACAGGGTGACCCCGGCGGGGAATGAATGGGTTGTTTTCGATATGGGGCCAAGCGGCCCCGTAACGTCTGAAAACACCCTATGTCATGGATCCACGCCCGCACGTTGCGCCGTGCGGCCCCGCCCCCTCCCTGATTCCCCGCCGGGATCCCCCCGGCACGTCTGATATGGCGTGACAGGGGGACCCCGGTGGGGAATGAAAGGGTTGTTTTCGGTATGGGGCCAAGCGGCCCCATAACGTCTGAAAACACCCTGTGTCTCCCCCTCCATCCCCGCAACAGTTGTCCTCCAAGGCCACTAAATTTTGAAAAGTGAAATTATTTCCTAACTACTAGCTGTTAAATCAACCTACCACATTTGGTAACAAAAAGATATTGCTATCACATAATAGAGCTAAACACTGTAGTTCTTAAAAATGTGAGGGGTTCAAAATGTTTTTTAGTTGATTCTTCATTAGTGTGACAAACTGAAAGAGTGAGAGGGTGGGAGATGAAAAATATGGATAAAAAAGCATGACATACTTTAGGGACAACCCCTATTTAAGTTGTGGAGCAAGACAAATATGCTAGGATAGGTACCTACACTTCTATTCACCTTTTTGAACAAGGAGTATGAAAATTAAGTCCAAACATATGAGCTTTATGAAACATGGAGGGAAATTCTTCATGAGGTCTACTAGTTTACTAACTCATTTGGCTTATAATTATTTTAAGTTACGTTCTATATGATAGCAATGTGTTTGTCAAAGGTTTCCAGGATGTGGATAGGGACCCCCGCAAATGAAATCATGCCATCTACAGATTTGGTCATGATTCCAATTGATATTTATTAGACTTCATGTGCTTTGTAGCTGTCTAGAGAAACCAGATTATATTTACACCTCAAAATGATAGATATTATTAGTGCTGAAACTTTGTATTCAATTTTTTTCAGAATATACCAAGGATCACGGTCCTCAGTTCGGAATTGCTGAGTTCTGAGGTTCCATGTATCAGGTCCAGTATTCAGAAAGTTCAGTTCCCTCAACTGAGTGATGGATCTGCACGCTTTTTCTCTGAGCTGCGTATGGGTGTGCTGTTAGTCAGTCATCGTAAATTCTGGGACCCCTGACATGACCGGAGGGACCCAGCCCTGACCCTACCTTCTCAGAGCTAGGAAATGAAATTTAGTGCTACATTTGGTAGACACAGGAGTAATAGGAGGGGACATGTGAGGGACAGAGAAGTACAGGACACTTTTTATTGATTTGGAAGGGCAAAATGCCATTTGGGCATTTTTCAGTCTCATTGGCGACTTTTGCTGTGTGTGCTACACTGCTGTATCTGCAAGTACTTTCTGGTTTGTGGCGTGTTTGGGGGAAGAGTGCTTTCCTTGGATAGGGGCATGGAGCAAGGGAAACATATGTTTTTTGGGGGGGATTGCATCTTGTTTCATAGGATCATGCATAGGGTGAGGGGAGGAAGGGGTGGATGAGCTGCTCTGGACCATAATTAGACCTGGGATAGTAAACACTAAATGTACATCCGTGGTGCCATGTGACTGCTTGGGTGCCAAGTGTTTCCTGGTTCCTACGATTCCAAGTTCCAAGGCTTTCCTGCGGTTCTGATTTCAGAGTTCTCAGTACCAGTTCTGAGTGGCAGCCAAAAATTTGGCCTCGGCACTTGGAACCTCAGAAACAGTCGAGTTTTTTGTAATATGTATTCAATGCAACCCTAGTTTATACTAGTAGATAAGGTGTTGGACTTGGATCGGGGAGACAAGAGTTCAAATCCCATTTTAGCTGTGAACTCACTAGGTGGCCGGTGGCAAGTCACTATCTCTCTGCTTCAGTTCCCCATCTGTAAAATGAAAATAATAAAAACCTACTTCACAGGGTTGCTATGAGGTTGAACTTGGTACAGACTTTAAAGCACTTTGAACACTGAAATGATACATAATAAATGATGATAATAAAATGGATTCACACTTTACATGAGGTGAAAATGATAGGTCTTGAGAGACTATACTGAAGAATAGAGGTTGTTGCAGGAAACCTCAATGTTAGGATCAGTCTGGGAAAAAATGATTTCTACATAAACCCTGAAGCTATGTTTAGACATTAGACCTGTCATTTAGACCCAAACTACTTATGTGCAGAAGTGTCTGCAGAGGTCAGGCACTTAAACCTGTTGACATTGTGCCTTCGAAGTTAAAAGAACAATGTAACACAGGTAAATAGCTGGCTTAACCCACTTATCTTGTGTGCTGAGAAGGGCTTGTGAAACAGAAGTACTCTTGCAAGCAGCCTTATGCCATAAATTATCTAAATACTACCTTCCCGGAATGCAACGCGTTAACAGAATTGCAGCTTCCATTAGCAGTATGTATGATTCTCATTATGACATTTATAATCGAATTATCCAGGAGAAAAAGTTATTACAGTTAGATTTATCTTATAGTCCCACTATATCTGAACAACATAATGCTATCCATCCATCAAAAAAGTAATCATTTATTTCTGTTTCTTTCCATTTTTAAGAACATTTTTCATCATCTTGACAAAATGAGTTATGAGTCCTATTTCAAACTTCACTTTCCTTTACAAGTTCATTTAGGAACATCAAAGTCTGAAAATTTGGAGGGGGGAGATGGGGGACAGAAAGAGCTTCACTATCAGCATTTCCAGCAGTAGTACCTTTTATTTGTATTATTTGTTAATTTAATAGATTTGCTGTTCTCTGCTAGTTAACAAGATGTGCTACATCATGTCCTAAGGAAGATGATTTATTTTGGAAACAAGAGTCTACGTCTAGTTGGGATGTCTATCTATTCTCCACATGGATGAGTAATCCACAGACACAGCACTAGCAAAAGTCAGGGATCTTATTAAGTACCTTCAATATATGATTTAAGATTTTAGAGTCTGTGTTTTAGGGACTTATGAATCCCAGATCCAATTCAACAAGTGCCAGTGAAGACTTTTACAATGGTAAAGCTGTGGTTGTTTTCTCAGTCCAGCCATTGAGTTCTATTATTATTATTATTATTATTATTATTAAGCATTTATATAGTGCAAGAAATGTACCTGGTGCTTTACAAAGTAATTGAATAGATATAGTCCCTGCCCTAGGGCTTGCAATCTGAGAGACGGAGGGGGGGGGAGACGAAGGAAGGGGAACAGAGGGAGAGACAAAAAGTGTAACATGAATGAATATGCGAGGTCCCAGATGCATGCGCTTGGCTTGGTTGCATCAAGAATGATGGCTGGATGGTGCATGTGGTGAGGATATGAGTACACAGACCTTAGGTAACATATTGTACTGGATGGAGAGTATCAGCAGGAGTTAGGTGAGGGGAGCGAGGAATCGGGGAGGGCAGAGCGGAAGAGATGGGTCTTGAGGAGGGATTTGAAGGTACGAAGGAAGGGGGCGAGGTAGATGTGGGCAGGGAGGGAGTTCCAAGCATGGGGGGCAGCTAGGGAGAAGGGACGAAGGCAGTTAGGGGATCAGGGGAGGCATGGGAGGGTGAGAGAGGGGACAGAGGAGGAGTGGAGTTCACGAACTGGAGTATGGAAGGAAATTAGCGCAGAGAGGTAGGGGGGAGCAAGGTTGTGAAGAGCTTTATAGGTGAAGTCTATGAGCTTGTGCAGGATTCGTTCAGGAAGGAGGACCCAGTGAAGAGAGGAGATCGTTGTCTTGCCCATCACTTCTGAACATGCTCGAAGCGATGGGCAAGGTGGATGACCCTGGCAGCAGAGTTTTGGACAGAGATAAGGGTAGAAACGGGAGAGCAAGTTTTATTAGCTCTTTCTTCTTATGGTCATCTTGTAAGTCAGATATACTTCTTCTGAACTACACATCAGTAAAAAGCATGTCTCAATAGTAGGGACTGGGAGCTTTGCCTACTTCACTCTAATTACAATGCATCAGTTTCCTGAGCATTAAAGCCAATTTTTTATAATACATTTCTAAAGCAATTCTCAGTTTTACACCAAAGATTTAATCATGACCCATCTAAGATGGTGGCAGAACTCTCTTGACTTCAACAGTACAAGACAGAGGCCTAATCTTCAACATTCATCGTACTGTTCACATGAAAGCCCCCACAATCCAACTCCCACGAATCATCTAAGACTCTATGCTCCCTTGCCAACATATTCCATCTAGGTAATATACCACCACTTGTAACCAGGACTTCATTTGTGCATAAGCCATCTTGTCCCCAGTGATTTAGTCAGGAAGATACAAACCATAGATAAGAGAGAGCTTCCAGCTGAAAATCTGCTTTTTGCCAAACAAAGAATTAACTTTTTTTTTTTTAATTCAAGACAGAAAACATTTTAAAAAGCAACCATTTACTATGCTTCTTTTAATGTTGCAGGAACACTGTTTTTATTCACCTGGAGGAGTTAATGAATGACATCTTTGTTGGCTGTGCTTCTCCTTTTTATCTATAGTTGGTAGGGATGGGTGAACGTGGTTCAGAAGTTCAGAGTTCGACCTGAACTTGGCCTGTTCGATGACCGAACAGAACTTCCAAACCGAACACCTGAACTTCCGAACAGTTCGGATGAGTTTGGATGAGTTCGGGGGCAGGAAAAACATGACTTATGGCGGGGAAAATGTGACTGGAAGAGGGAGTCAGTTGAGGAGCAGACTTCCTGGCACTAGGGGTGGACACCAGGGTGGTTTCTGGGCCAAAAATAGATACCGAAATTTTTTTGGTTTTGGTACCGATAGCACTTTTTAAAATGTTCGGCCGAGTTTGGACGAACAGAACTCCGCTGATCCAAACAACTGAACCCGAACTCGGTTTTCGAACCAAATGACCGAACATCCGAACGGCGTTCTGTTCACCTATCCCTAATAGTTGGTAATTACTCATTATATCTGTTCCATGTTGCAGGACTGGTGGAATTATGTGGCCCAGTGGTTGGTAAATCTTCTAAAAAGAGGATTGGATTCAGACACACTGCCAGCCAACATATTTTCAAAGGCCTGAATATTTATTAAACTTTAGACATGAAATAGGGAGAGGGAGAGAGAGTGACCCCCTATATTGATTCACCATCAGAAGTTGATCCAATAATAACCCTTTGCCAGCTAATGTATATGTGGGGAAGGGGGCTTGTCAACTAGGGATGTGCACAAAAACCCTTTAGTTTTCTTTTTTATTTTCATTATAAAAATTGCATTTGTTTTCGATTAAGTTTCATTTTCATTTTTCATTGGTTTAAATGGAAAATGGATTTCTGGCTGTAATATCTTAATTTTTCATCGAATTTGCATGAAATATGGACAGTTTCTATCCCTCACCAAAGGGATCATCCCTGCCAAATTCAGAAAGATTGGATAAAGGGTCCCTATTTTATAGGCAATTTAAGTTTCATGATTTGCACACACATTTCTAGCAGTAATGTCTTTATTTTCCATCCAATCTGGATGCAATTTGGACAGATTATTCCACATACCCAAGGGATCATCACTGCCAAATTTTAGAAGGATTGGAGAGGTTTTACTAGATGCAGATATCTGATTTTTGGAGCACTTCTAGTGTTAAGGAATTTACCTGGTGTCCCCTCCCAAGCACAATTCCCAATCAGGATCTTGGTCACCTCACACCACGAATCAAACATTTAACTGGGTACAACATTATTTTATTCTTAACCACACAGATAACATGCCATCAATACAGTTCCTGGATAGATCTAGCCCTGTCTACTCAACACATTAAAAATGCACGTTTCTTATGTGTCCTGCAGACCACAGTGGCGAGCATTGGTGTGGAGAGGTTGGTACAGGTAGGGGCCCTTGGGTCCATACCTGGGAGAACTTCCCCTTGTATCTGGAGCTTTTGAGAGTGATGATAAGGATCAATAGCCCAGTGGCTCACTACAAAGCTAGTGGCCAGTAGCGCTGAAGAGCTTCTGTTTTATACCCTCTGGGCTGGAGAATGTTATTGCAATGCTTGTTCCTGGGTTCAGGTGGCCTCTGGGAGAGAAGGCATTATGCTGGCATGCTTGGTGCGGGGCCTTATGTTGTTATCTCGTGGGTTTCTGCTGACCACATTCTTATACACATCTCAATCTTTATCTCTTCAGAATATGTAGGCCCCATCCCTCCGGGTGAGGCTAGACCTTCTGTGTTTCAGGATGAGATTAGGGTCTTCCTTCCTGCCCTGGGGCCTCAAGACTGTTAGTTAGCTGATACCCATTGTCTTTGCATCATTGGGAACCATTGTTTGCTGAGTATTACTGGTTATCTTATGTTGATGAATTTTATTGTCCTGTTTACATTAACTCCTCCAAACAGCCTTTCTCTTTTTCCATGAGGCAACTTTTCGCATCACCGTGATCTGAGGCTCATGGCCTAAGATAACTAGTTTTGTTCTCTGGCTTGTACCCATCATTCTTTTTCATCATAGAACAACATACTCTTAATCAATCTAATATAAATACATATTTTTGCTAATAGTTTACATTCAAACCAATATTAGTACATGCATGTGTACCTTTACTAAACAGGATTACAAAGGTGGGTTACAATCAACATGTCAGGTAAGATACAATCTTTTCATAACAGTAGAGATGGTGAAGAAGATGGGAGGAAGTGAGCAGAGCAGAGAAGGAGCAGGTGCCCGAAGCACTGGCACAGGCTTCAGTCATTGACACCCCAAAGTCTGTGGGATCATACATAGGGGAGAGTAGGTGCAGAGTTCTGTTTTTATGAGCACTTGCAGTGAGGCTGAATACTGAAGCACACACAGTCACACACACACAGAGCATTGGGCCAGCCTATGAGCCACACAAGATCTAGCCATGGTGGGGGCTGTGCTGCTTGGCCGATTATTTTTGCTCCTCAATACCCACCCCCCAAGCCTCTCTGATCTCAGTGATTGTGTACTAGTAAGATGGAAGTCTGGGCAGCATCTCCACAGAATGAGCCTATACTATTAGCTGTTATTAGCGAAGCTATTATTTTTAGGGATAGATTGGTTGCATGGAGATTTTCGGTGCAGATCAAGTCTGGGATAAAATGCCTCCACCTTGTGATTGATTTGGCCAGGAACTGACCAGAGGGTCCGGCTAGGGACAGGTTGGAGATTCTGCTGGTGTATTGGGCACCCCACTGCACCACAGCATCCATGTCTGCCCTAGCAGCTCTCATCTTGAACCTGGTCATGAAGTCCCCTAGGCTTATTGTCTTGGGGAACTTCAATATCCATGCCAAGGCAGGATTACAAGGGGTGGAGCAGGATTGGCCACCATGGCAACCATGGGCCTGTCCAAGATGGTGAGGGGCCCGACACATGAGCGGGGACATACCTCAGACTTGGTTTTCTGCACTGGCCTTGAGGTGGAGGTCCAATGATTGGGGGTGTAGTATGTTCCTCCTTCTTGTGGTCGAACTATTATCTCCTGCAAACCTCCATCCAAGCATGCCTACCTGACCATAGGGGTGCAAGACCATTTTGGATGGTCTGCCCCAGGAGACTTATGGAACTAGAGGTGTTCTGGAATGCTCTTGGGAATATACCTGTTGACCTTGATGGCCGCTCCATCAATGACCTAAAGGAGGCTTTGATTCAACCCATTCTCAAAAAGCCATCACTTGACATTGATGCCCCAGACAGTTACCAACCTGTCTCTAGCCTTCCCTTTTTAGAGAAGGTTATTGAATGGGTAGTGGCTCATCAGCTCCAGGCATATTTGGATAGCATTGATTTTCTTGATCCCACACAGTCTGGTTTTCGTCTGGGTTATGGCATGGAGACAGTGCTTGTGACCTTGGTTGATGACCTCTGTGTGGAATTGGACAAGGATCGTATGACCCTGTTATTCCTATTAGATCTATTGTCAGTCTTCAACGCTGTTAACCATGAGTAGTTGGTGACTCATCTGTGGGACCTAAAGGAGGGTTAGATAGAACTGTTTTACATTGGTTCCATTCCTACCTCACAGATATAGCCCAAGAGGTGGTGCTAGGGGACTGTACTTCATTCCCTGGTGACCTCCCATGTAGAGTCATGCAGGACTGCATTCTGCCCCCTCTCTTGTTTAACATGTATATGAAGCTGCTTGTGGAGGTCCTGCACAGCTGCGGGGTTCGCTGTCATCATTTTCATCTGACTCAGGCCCCACTGTCTCCTTGCTGTCTTGGTGCCTGGCCACTGTGGGGGATTGGATGAGGTCAAGCCAACTGAAGCTCAATTTCAATAAGACAGAGGTGATGTTAGTTGGCAGGACTGGTGATCTGGGTGAGGAGGTCTCCCCAATTATTGGTGATGTCCTTCCTCCTTTGGTTCCATTTGTGCAGAGCCATGGGGTGCTCCTGGACTCGCAGCTGTGCCTGGATTCTCAGGTGTTGGCAATGTCCAGGGGCGCCTTTCGCCAATTGCATCTGGTGAAAAGGCTCCTCCCATATGTCTCGGACTCTGATCTCGCCACTATCATCCATGCATTCGTCACCTCGAGGCTAGACTATTGCAGTGCTTTCTATGTGGGGCTTCTCATGATGATAGTTTGGAAGCTGCAGCTAGTGCAAAATGTGTCTTCTTACTGAGATGGGCTGCAGGGAGCACATAACACCTGTGGTCCGACCACTGCACTGGCTGCCTATTGTCTTCTGGGCCCAATTCAAGGTGTTGGTATTGACTTTTTAAACCCCTTCACAGTCTAGGCCCCACTTATCTGAGTGCTTTCTCAGCCCTAGCACCCCTAGTTGACCCCTGCGGTCATCTGGGGGTGCCCTACTGGTAGTACCATGTTACCAGCTGTTTGGAATAGACAGGAGGGCATTCTTGGCAGCTGCGCTTTTGCTTCGGAACTCCCTTCCGGTGGAGGTTCGCCTGAGTCCGAATTTTCTTGCCTTCTGGTGAAAGTGTAAGACCTGGCTTTTCCACCAGGCATTTAGTGGAAGAGAAGAAGGGGAAGGTGGGACGGGTATGTCGGGGTAAACCTGGGGTCTTCTCTGCACTGTGGGTGTTTTAATTTTTTGTGCATGATTAGAGTTTTAATGTTTTATGTTTTTTATATTTTTTTATTTATATTGTATTTAATTATGAATTTTGTTAGCTGCCCTGAGTTGCTTGTAATGAGAGGGGTGGGGTAAAAATGTAGATAAATAAATACTAGAGATTCTCCTATGTTTGTCACAGTGATACAACATGGGTTTGTGATGCCAACTGGCCAGGAGAAATGTCAAGCATGTATCCTTATTCTATGATGTGCCCACCCTAACCTTCCTGTTTGTTATTGAGAAGTTGTAAACATCTGTTTAGGAAAGAGCCAGTAAGGGATTTTCTTATGTCCTCTGTCACAGTGCTGCAGGATGTGTTTGGGATGCCAGTTGGCCAGCCTGGATGTGTCAATCATGTGTCTTGATTGCTGGGATGTTTCCTCCTTCCCTCTGCCTTCCTTCATGAAGTCCTAATGTCCTAAAATTATTGTTTTTTCTCAAACTTTTCAGGACAATTATTTGCACAGCTTCTGATAAAATCACAAATGTTTAATTGCTTATAAATTGGGACCCTTTATGCAATCTTCCTGAATTTTTTCAGGGATGATGCCTTGCATAAGGAATATCTTCTGTCCTAATTATATCATAATTGGATTTAAAACAAAGATGTTACAGCTGAAAATGTGTGTGCAAACCACAAAACTTACATTACTTAGAAAATAGGAACAATCTTTGTGAAATTTGGCAGGTATGATACCTTCTATGCGGGGTATAATCTATCAAACGTGCATCCAAATTGGAGGGGTAAGAAAGATATTACAGATGCAAATGCATCACACACAATGATGCATATAAAATCAAGTCCCTTAATCAAATCCTTTTGAAATATTTATTCTAAAATTTTCATTATTATTTTATTCCAAAATTTCATCATTTTTTCATTTCTGTTTTTCTGGTATTAATAACCAAAATTTTGTTAATATCAGAAAAACAAAAATGAAATGTACACCCCTATTATATTGTGCGGTGCCCACAACATTCCTTTTTTACCATCTCATAAGATCTTGTCTGTAGAGCGAAGGCCGAGCTGGGAGCTCAAGCTGGTGTATCTGGCTATGTCAGCTGCTCAGTAGATAAAACTGTGGCCCAGGATCCACATCAGCTTTTTTGAGGTTTTCCAGCCTGGCCCTGCATGCACCTCACCACCCAGTACCCACTATGCTTGTGTGAAAGCTCCACTGGTAACCAACGGTTAACCAGCGAATACTGGTTAGGTAATGGATGGGTATGTATTCATCTGAAAACACGAGAGAGAGAATGGTTGTCATGTTGGCCCCAAATGCAAGATGGAGACAAAATAATTCAGATGATATCCTTTATTGGACTCACTTCTGTTGCTGAGTGTATATAAACTTTCAAGGCCTAGTGTGGCCAGAAAGCTTGTATACTCTCCCCAATGGAAGAGGATGATTAGATATCAAAAGACATAACCTGAACTGCATTGTCTTCAAATCTCCTTTTGCCTTTAAAAGATACTGTGCCTTTCTCCAAGGCTTACTGCTGGACCATTCCTTAATTTTCAGACCCAAATTTTGTTGTTGTTGTTCGTTGTTTTTAAATATCTTATGTCTTGAGTTCCAGTTAGATGAAGGACTGTAATGTCCTTGAGGGCTAGAACATGGTAACCATAGTTTCAATTTCTAAGAGAGAGACCAAAAAATGACCCAGGAAACTATAGACTGTTTATCACTACATCAGTTCTTAGCAAAATTCTGGAACAAAACACAGAACTAAACAATACATTTTTAAGCACTGGAAGCAGTTTCTTTAAGATGCAACCAACTTAAGTTTGTTGAGATCAAAACATACCAGATAAATAGACTCTCTTGCTTTGATAAAGTAATAGGGCTAGAGGATTGTGGGGCCGATCACAATCCCCATGATTCCTGTTTGCAACTGCATACAAATCATGTGGTCCCCTGTTGCGGGCACATTGCGTCCTGTGGAAACTGCATGCATGCACAGGGGTGGGATTATCAGTGCTTGGAATTGGCCCCAATGGGAATAATGCACCTTGACTTTAATAAGCCATTGGACACGATGACATACACATGAGTAACCTAGGGGAATTCAGGCTAGATGGAGCTAGGTGGGTACATTATTGGTTGACTAGCTGTATCCAGATAGTGGTTCATTGTTAAAGTAAGAGGAGGGTTCTCAACTGGGGTTCTGCTAGGATCTCTTCAGTGATTTGGATGAACAGATGTAGAGCATCCTCATCAAATTTGACAATGACACAAAGCTGGGAGGAACAGATTGCAAATATTTTCATTTATTTCAATCTGGCATAGAAGCAGAATTTAAAAGATCTTGATAAATAGGAAGATTGATCTAAAAATAAGATGAAATTCAGTAAAGACAAATATAAAGTATTTCAATACAAATAGGAGAGAGAAAGCAAATGTATACATTCAAAAGATAACTACACAATCACTCAGCAGTTCTTCACTTTAAGAATGACATTGTCTTCTCTGTGAGCAACATCATAGACTCCTGCTTAAATTTCTCATGAGTACATTAATTTATTTATGTTAAATTTATTCCTGCTGGTTCTTAAGATTTGATATCGATTATTAACTTGATTTTAAGAATTTGTTGGCAACTCAGTTGACAGATGCTAAAACCTACGGTTTTACAAACTTAGTAAGGCAGATTAATACCAAGCAAACTTTAACAAACCTAGAAATCGTGTGTTAAGGCTCCCCCCTTAACTTCCACACCATGTAAGCAGTGAAGATGTTGTATGGCTTCGCATACTGTGCTCACTTACAACTTAGGCTCCATGCACCCACACTTTGCCTTGGTCTTTCAGCTCCAATCCTCTTCCTTTGCAGGTTGGGGGCAACACTAAAGCTGAGCAGAATGCTAGGTAAGTGTTTCATAAGAATTTGGGTACACGTTGACATTAAATGCATGGAAAGGCCAATGGAA
>QEPC01008046.1:1717063-1740419 GCA_003113815.1 Sphenodon punctatus | reverse complement strand
CCCTTCCCCCTGAGCCCACTCCTGCTCCCCCAGTCCTGCCACCTCATCCAGCTCCTCTTTCCTCCTGTTCCTGAAGCCTACAGGGAGGTTACATCCATGGCCGCTTCCCACCCACCCCCGAGCACTTATCTCTCACAAAGCAGTAAGTGCTTTTTAAATAAGTGCTCTGGTGGGAAGTGACCAGGGATTCCCCGGAGGCTTTTCACCTCCGGGGGATCCCATGCCACTTCCCTCCCAGAGCGCTTATCTCTCACACAGCAGCAAACCCTTTTTAAATGCCAGGGACTTCTTGAGACCTCATCTAACATGAAATATTGGACCAAAGCACATACTTAGCATATTCAATATCTGTCCTATGCAGCCATCTGTGTCTATAAGTATATGCTCACAGAGGAAATCCTGTCAACATCAGGGTTGCAAGCCAGAGGAATTTGCCCCAGGGAGCTCCATTGAGGTCAATGGAACTCTCAGTACAGAATGTTAGCTCCGCCTTAACTAATGGAGCCACTAGTGTGGCTCCATAAAAAAATAAAAAATAAAAATAGGTTAGACAAACACAGTTGAATGTGGAGAGCAGTGTGTGACATGGCATGGTCAAGAGGGCTACAGAAGAGAAGTATTGTGGTCATATGGTGCAGAGCTTAGGGTATGACTGCTCTGTCAAAGGCAGGGATTCCACTAGGGGTGGGTGAACAGAACCGAGTTCAGAAATTCAGTTCGGTTCGGTTCGGTTCAAAAATCGAGTTCAGTTTGGAAGTTCGATTTGGTTGACCAAACTATTCTAGTTCAGTCCAAACTCCAAACTTCTGAACAGAGTTCAGAAATTTGAACCCCTTTGAACTGAATGGAATACTATCTTTTAGGGATGGGAGGATAGAGCTCAGTTCAGAAATTCGGTTCAGTTTGGTTCAAAAATCGGGTTCGGTTCGGAAATTCGGTTTGGTCGACTGAACTGGTCGAGTTTTGTCCAAACTCCAAATTTCCCAACTGCGTTCGCACATCCCTATATTCAACATCTAGAAAATGTTCGGGACATATTTTCAGCTTCCTTAACACTGTTTGAGGAAGCTGGTGGCTGCTGCGGCACTCCCAGCCAGCCCCGTTAATTAACCCCATAGAGAGGGTGCCCTAGGCAAGTGAATAGGCTAATCCAGCTCTAGAAGGAAACAATATCAGCAAAAATAGGAGATCATCAGCTAATACTGCAGAATGCAATTCCGTCATCCATCATGCTTTCATTGCAACCCTTTGGGTGTTTTTAGATGGACGACAGCCCTGCCTCTGATCCATCTCATCCATCTAACGGCAGGCCATTGGATGTGCAGGAAAGTAGGGGTGTGAATTTAGTTTTCATTATTAAGATAGTGAAAATGAAATTTGTGTGTGTTTTAATTATTGTTATAACAAAAATGACAAATAATAACAAAAATGAAAACAAAATTTTGTTTTTGAAATGAGAAAACACTGAAAAACGTATTTCTGGCTATAATGTTGTTGTTTCTTATTCAATTCTGATGAAACCTGGAGGGATTGTACCCCCAACAGAGGGCACTATGTGTACCAAATTCCAAAATGATTGGATAAAGGTGACCTATTCTAGAAGCAATTGAATGTTGTGATTTTAAGAAAAGCTCCATACACATTCCTGGCTACACTTTTTTTTAATCTTCTATCCACTTTGCATGAAACCTTTGCAAATTATGTCCCCCCACTAGTGTACCAATCCTGACAAATTTCAGAAAGATTGAATAAAACTTCCTGATGTTATAAGCTATTCACTTTAATGTACACTTCTGTCTGTAACATTTTTATATTCCATCTTGTTTACAAGTAATTTGGCAGACATTTAGCACACACTTTCCCTGTCATCTCTGCCAAACTACAGGACAATTTGATAAAGGGACTGAATTTTATAAGCAATTTAAATTGTCCCCTTGAAGAGCATTATTCACATAAATAGCACATGCAATTCCAGTCAGAGGCAGGCACCTGGCATGGCGGGAGACAGGGGCTGTAGGAGGCAGGATGGGGAGCAACCCAAACAGACTGACAGACACATTCACTGGCCAATTACTGCATGCTTCCATCTTTACAGGACCAATCGGGGGTGGCTTCGAGGTGGGCATAGAAAGGACATAACTGGGACTTTGGGGATAGCATCCCAGAAATCAAGAAACATAGTTTAAACATCCAGGCTGGCCAATTATCATCACAATCACATCCTGCAGTACTGAGACAGAGGACATAAGAGAATCTCTATTGGCTCTTTCCTAAACAGATGCTTCTGACTTCCCAGTAACAAGTGAGAGAGAGATTTTTGGGATGGTCACAGCAAAGAATGAGGATATTTGTTTGAAATTTCTGTTGGCCTGTTGGCATCACAAACCGATCTTATACCACAGTGACACATAAGAGAATCCCTGGCATAGGCTCCTTCTCTGCATATGCTGTGCAGGCATATAAAATTGGCACCCTTTATCACATCCTTCTGATATTTGGCAGAGATGATTGTGATAGTGTGATATACAGCCCTGCCAAATTTCATGTACACTGGTTGGATTACAAAGATGTTAGTCAGAGATACATGTATAGGTTAATTGCATATACCACCAGGACTTTTTATCCAATCCTTCTGAAAGGTTGCATAGATATTCCACATGGGGAGGGGTATAATCTTTCCAATTGCATCCACATTAGATGGGATACAAAGACATTACAGCCAGGAATGTATATGCAGAGTTTTTTCAAAATAGCATAATTCAACTGCTTATAAAATCAGATTCCTTTATCCAATATTTCTGGAATATGGTATACTTAATGCCTTCCATTGGAGAGTTCCATCCAAATATAAAAAACAAAACAAAAAAATGTTACAGCCGAAAATGTGTTTTCCATTGAACCCAATGGAAAAGCGAAGCTGTGGTCCATCTGCTCAGAAGATGGCTGCTGTAGCTCCACTCTCAACTAGGGGTTGCCCTGGGCAACACCATGGAGTTGCAGGTAGTAGCCCAAAGTGTTAGGCAATCCACTTGCAACTCAATGGTGGGGAGCACCGCACAAGGGGATCATGGGCTGCGACAGCTGCTGGATCTGTTTAAAATGGACCCAGGTTGGGGTCGGACATGGGAAGACACATGGGTGAACCCCCAGAGAAGCTCCTGGGGTGACCAGTCCCATGTCCATCTGAAGACATCCTTTGTCTAATTGGCCTTCTTCAGTATTTTGTTGGGAGTTCCATGCAGGGTACACACTCTTCAAAAGGGTAGGTTTGTGCCCAACCTTTTAACAGAGGCCATTGGACAAGACTACTCTTTACCCTTCACAGTCTTGTCTTGGAAGTTTATTCTCTTCAAGGCAGCCAGCCTGAATTCACTAAAGCAACATGTTTTTAATTTTTTTGATGGTGTTGTTTTTAAAATATTGTTTTATGAATTTTGTTGTTGTTATTTTAAGCCGCCCCGAGATGCCCTAGGCATGAGGGGGCGGCTAAAAAATATTTATAAATGAATAAAAATAAATAAATGTCTTCTCATAACGAAACAATAATTAAGAAAATTGAAAATAAAACCACACTTCAGTAAAAGAAACCAGTTGCATAACATACCATAGTGGAATACTTGGCAGAACTTTGTAAAGCAGGCTTACTTTGGCTGAGTTACAGTTACAAGAAATGGAAATATTTCCTTTCTAGTGATAAATGTCCACTATATGACCCTCTTTTGTGAGAGATTACTTCACACTAATTCATCTTTCTGCCTTGTTCTCCAGGGTCTTGCTCCTCTCACCATCCCAACATTTATTTAATAAATTCTGAATTAAAGGCTAGTTCTTTGACAATTCTATGGTTTCCACAGTGCATTATCATATTCAGCATGTCATATAAATGATTTTTGTTGGTTTGTTTGTTTATTTATTTATTTATTTATTTATTGCCTCCCCCCCGCCCCCGCCTTACTGTTATTCCGTTCCCAAACAGGTCTTTGAAGGTTTTGTGTCACAATACACATCTCCGACCTCTTCCAATCTCAAGGTGGCTGTGAGGTTTTCAGGGATGTTAATTCAGCCCCTTCCAAATGCTTAACTTTTTGACTAAGCTAACGACCCTTCCTTCCACATCTTTAGTCTTACAGAAATATAGCTCAGAGGCTTTCAAAATTCATTCTCAACATACAGTTTGCCGATATTAACCATCACTTATGGCTGGATACATGACTGATTGTCACAGTTACATTTATGAATAAGTTAATAAAGTATAATACATCATTATTAAATGCTGTCACACTCTTCAATAGCTTCCTATATGGCATACTATTAAGTATTGAACATGTATAAATATCATAAGCTGCACTAGAAGTTAGTGTAATGTATAGATACAGCTGAAAGAAAATGTGTGTCATTAAAATACAATATTGCCACATGAAAAACACTGTTTGGTGTCATGTAATTCATTAAATAATGATAATACATAAATTAAACCTTAATATAAGGTGTTGCCATACAGATGGATCAGCAATGACTGGCATAGCATCATAGGCAACATTTTGAAAATATAAATGCAGTCATATAAGACCACTTAGATAAGATGATTTCTTTTGTCTCTCTCACACACAAAATGAGGCACAGACACAATGGTTGGGTTAAAATGACTACAGCTCTTATTAAAAATGATTTTGCAGTCTTGATCAAAAGCAACTATAACTTTGAAAGAACATAACCCTTACCCCAACATGTCCAGCACCTACAGCTCACAAAGCCTGGATGGATATCAATCCATTTTCCAGCTTCCAAACACTCCAAATTAGGATTATGGAGGGTGTGTGCGTGTTCCCATACCAACTATAGGGACAGCATGTATCCTACATTAGCAGCACAGACCCTGCCATCCCCCAGAGCTGGCATCCCCCAGAATTTACCTTTGGCACTGGAATACCACCAATAGAGCTAGCTTATGCTTGGCATGCTCTCCCCCAGCCCAAGCCAAATATAAACCAGACTGCTTCTACACCAGCTTGGCCAACATCTCCTTTAAAGAGCTCAGATATAAGTCCATACCAAGCTCTGGTAAATGCATTAGGCCTGACGTGAGAGCAGGTTCTCTCATTCCATAAAAAAATAACATCCTTTTGGGAGTGAAGAGAAAATCCCGTGTCATTTTTAACATTTTCTGTGATTTTCCGTTTTCTGCTATTTTGGTAATTTCCTATAATATGTGGTAATTTCCAGTATTACCGATAATACAGGAAAATTTATTTATTTATCAAGGACTTCCCTTGATGCTGGTTTGGAGGCTGCAGGTAGTGCAGAATGCGGCTACCCGTCTCCTTATGGGGACGGGTCAACAGGAGCACATAACGTCTGTGCTCTGCTCTCTGCACTGGCGGCCTTGTGGGGTTCTATGGGGTTTGGGGGAAAAGGGGTCAGGTAAACGGGGCGCTGGAGGAGGGGACAGCCAGGAGTAGGGGGACACACACGCAACTTTACAGGGGGGAGCAGCAAGGCACTGTTTGGAAAACACGCCCTCAGGGTGGAATAGGGCTAGCAGGATGATTAGTCCCCAGTCTGACTCATCATTGGGCATCTGGATAATCGCATGCCTTAACTGCTGCTGTAACCACACGCACATGGGGAAAGGAGGGAACAGGGGAAGGGAAAGAGAAGAGGGAGTGAGATTGGTGGGATGCGGGGGTGCGGAAGCCCCTGGGGAGAAGGGGAGGTCGGATAGGGCTAGCGTTCCAAGGAGGGACCCAGGCAACAGTGCACCCCCGAACCCAAAGGACTGCAAACTTACCTCCCAACTGCTCATTACCGCAAACACTCACCCACGCACACCACACTCACTCCGCTCAGCCACACTGTCTTCTTCAGCACAAGGTACGAAGCTCCAAGCAAAAGGCACAAAGGGGGGGGGGCAGTCTCACGGGCACACGGCTCGATCACCAGCAACGCAGTCAGCCCTGCATTGGGCTTTTAACCCCCAGCTCAGGGCGGTGCTGGAGCTGCGCTGAGCGGCGTAACGGCGGGGGTGTGGCTACCCCCAGCATGGTTTTCTGCTTGGTTCTGCCCCCCGAGGCCTTGGCGAGAAGCGGCGGCATGTGTCCTTGCATTCTGACGGCAGGAGCCTGTCATGTGGCTTAGCTGGGGGTGCTGCAGGGATTCCCCTGTGTGAGTCTGCTGCGGGGTTGCCAGGGAGCCATTCTGGTGGGGCGGGAGCTCCCATTGGGGCCGGTGGTTGCCGCGGGGTGTCAGGGGATGGAGTCTCGTGCCCCCGGGTCCTTACACCACCCCCCTACAAGGCCGATGCAGGAGCGTGGGACGAGGTTTGAGGGGATAGCACATATGGAAAAGGCGCGTCAAGTGAGGAGCATGTACATCTGTCGCTTTTTCCCATGAATGTTCCGCTGGCCCAAACCCCTTCCAGTCAAGGAGATACCACAACTGTCCGTGCCGTTGACGTGAGTCAAGGATCTGTTGTACCTCATATTCTTGGGATGCCAGAAGGGGTCCCACTCATTTGCTTTCGAGTTGTCGAGGTGCTTGGGCCATCTTTAGTTGGGAGACATGAAAGGTAGGATGTATGTGATACTGTGCTGGTAACTTTACCCAATAGGCGATGCCGTTAATCTTTTGGCATATGGGGAATGGTCCGATGTATCGATAGTCAAGTTTGGCCAATCGTCGTGCGGAAGGGTACTTCCGAAGGTCGATCCATACCCAATCTCTGGGGGCATACTGGGGAGCCTCTTGGCGGTGTCGATCGGCATACAATTTATATTGCTGCTGGGCGCGTTGAAGGTTCGTGCGGGCGATGCTTTGCACCTTGTGGATGCGGGAGACAAGGGCGCCCACAGCCGGGATGGAGCAAGCAGTTAGTTCGGGGAGGCAGAGGGACGGGTGGTACCCATAGGTAATTAAAAAAGGGGAGCTACCTAAGGACGCGTTGAGTGTGTTATTGTAGGTGAATTCGGCTATTGGTAACAACTCGTACCAGTCATCTTGGTGGTACCCTGTATAGCAACGCAAATACTGTTCGAGAGTCTGATTCACCCGCTCTACCTGTCCGTTGGTCTGGGGGTGGTATCTGGAGGTTAAGCTACGTTTTATTTGAAGACTTTTTAACAGTTCTTTCCATAATCATGACGTAAATTGGGATCCTCTGTCGGATACAATCTCCAGAGGTATTCCATGTAATTTGATAACATAATGAAGAAGCAACTGGGTGGTGCCACTAGCAGTAGGTAATCCTGTGGTGGCTACAAAGTGCCCCATTTTTGTAAAATGGTCTACAATTACTAAGATTGTCGTATACATAGAGGAAGGGGGTAAATCCACAACAAAATTGAGACCAATACATTGCCAGGGTATTTGCGGTAAGGGGGCCAACTGCAGTAGGCCCTGCGGTCGGTGTCGGGGAATCTTAGTTTGTGCACAGGTGGCACATTGCTTAACGTACCGTTTAACATCCTGGTATAGCATCGGCCACCAGAAATGCCTTTGTAGCAAGGCAAGGGTCCGTCATACCCCAGGGTGCCCGGCCAAGGGGGCTTCGTGATGTCCCCAAAGCAGGGGCTTGTGGGCCTGTGGGGGAACCATGAGTCACTGCTGATAGTACCAGAGCCCATCTCGCCCCTTTTGGGTCTTAGGGGCTAGGCCGGACCCGAGGGTGTTGGGGTACCTTAGAAATTGGGAGGAGGTAAGAAGGTTAGCCGTCATAGTTCAGGCCTCCAAAATAGGTTCTCCCCTGTTGTCGGGGGGTGGGGGGAAGGGTCCCTGTCCTCGGTGCACCGGGAGAGTGCATCAGCCAAGATGTTTTGGGTGCCGGGGCAATATCGGATCTGGAAATGAAATTGTGTAAAGAACAGGGCCCAGCGTCCATGTCACGCATTAGTGATGCAGGTAGTGTGCAGATAGGTGAGGTTCCGATGGTCCGTAACTACAGTGACCGGGTGCTTGGCTCCTTCGAGGTAATACCTCCAGAATTCGAAGGCTGCTTTGATTGCCAAGAGCTCGCGGTCTAACACCGTGTAATTTTTCTCAGCGCTGTTGGGAATAGTATGCACAGGGTAACAATCGGTCCCCTCCAGGTTCTTGTTGCAAGAGTGCTGCTCCTACGGTGATGCTGGATGCATCTGTCTCTACTGTAAAGGGTTGGTCGAAGTGAGGGTGTTGAAGGATGGGGACCCGAGTGAAGGTAGTCTTCATGCTTTCAAATGCCCGTTGCTGCACAGGGCCCCATTCGTACAACACTCCTTTGCACAACAATCCTGTCAATGGTGCGGTTAACCTTGCATAATTGGCAATGTACTGACGGTAATAGTTCGTGGTCCCCAGAAACCGCTGCAAGGCCTTGACGAAACGAGGTGGGGTCCATTGCACAATCGCGCTTATCTTCCGGGGGTCCATTTTGAGCCCTTGGGGAGAAATAATGAACCCGAGGAACTCAGTGGTAGTCACGTGAAACGCGCATTTCTTGTGTTTACAGAACAGCCGGTTTTGCCGTAAAAGTTGTCACACCTTTTGCACCTGAGGGATGTGTTCCGCTAAGGTGGTGGAAAAAATGAGGATGTCATCCAGATATGCTACTACGCACGTGTCCAGCATATCGCGAAGTACGTCATTTATAAGGTGCTGGAAGGTGGCCAGAGCATTAGCCAAACCGAACGGCATCACACGGTACTCAAAGTGCCCATAGTGGGTTCGGAAGGGGGTTTTCCACTCATCCCTGGGGCGGATGCGCAGAAGGTTATATGTGCCATGGAGGTTGAGCTTGGTAAAGATCTTGGTGCCATGGAGATGATCCAGAAGCTTGGGGATCAATGAAAGGGGGTAGTGGTTTTTTATAGTCACCGCATTAAGTCCACGGTAGTTGATGCAGGGGCGCAGCCCCCCATCCTTTTGGGGGACAAAGAATATTGGGGCTCCTGCCAGGGAAGTGGAATGTCGGATGAAGCCCCGTCGTAAATTGTCCTCAGGGTTTCCAGTTCAGGGACGGACAGGGCGTAAATCCGGCCATACGGAGGTTCAGCACCTGGCATTAGTTCAATGGGGAAGTCATTGGCACGATGTGGCGGCAGACTCTCGGCCTCTTGTTTGCTGAAGACATCGTGAAAGGTGGCATAAGGAGCGGGGAGTTTTTCTTCAGCCCCCCCAGTTCCTGTAGCCAACAGTGTTTGTTGGGGTGGGCTTTGATTGCATGTGGTGGTGCAATACTTAGTCCCAAAGGTCAGGGTTTGCTGGACCCAATGGATTCCAGGGTTGTGTTTGCGGAGCCAGGGCATTCCCAACACCACCTCGAACATAGGGGATGCCACCAAATCAAAACACATCCACTCGAGGTGAGTCCCAATGGTGACCTGAAGAGGTGGAGTTTGCCACACGAGGGGCCCAGAACTGAGAGGCGATCCGTCAATGGTGTGTACCTGCTCCATGGACTGTCGAGGGGTGTGCGGGAGGTCGTAGCAGCGCAAAAACCCCTGATCCATGAAGTTGCCGGATGCTCCAGAGTCGATGAGCGCCCAGGCAACCACACTTTGGAAGGTGTCACCCCTCAGGGTGACAGGGATTTGAAGATGTTGCCCCTTTCCTAAGTTCGTGTCTAGTAACAGGGGGGCTCTGGGCAGGGTCATCAGTTCTGTCCCCGGGGGCCCCCCTATAGCTCCCGGGGCTGGACTTTTCCCGCGTCCCTTCGAGTAGGGGGCAGGGCTGGGCACTCGCGTACGAAGTGTGAGGGCTCTCCACAGTAGAAATAGAGCCGGGATGTACGTCGGTGCTCACGTTCTGCGGCAGTCAATGGCCCCTGCGAGGCCCCAATTTGCATAGGTTCCCCCTCTGCTTCTTGGCTCGCCTCACCCCTCACGGGGGGGGGGCAGAAAGAGTGGTCCTATTGCTCGAAGGGGTTCTTGCCATCTCTCCCGTCATCGTTCCCCCAAACGCCCGTCTATCTGGACGGTGAGGGTGACTAAGTCTCCCCAGGTCTTGGGCAGGGGGGTGACGGCAAGCTGATCCTTCAGCTCTTCACTTAGCCCTCGTCGATACATCACCCGAAGTACGTGGTCCGGCCAGTTGAGGTCCACGGCAAGCTGTTGAAACTTCGTCACATACTCAAGCAAGGGCCCTTTTCCTTGCTTGAGTCCCATAATCGCCATTTCTACATCTTTTACCCTATGAGGGTAGTCAAATAGGAAGGTAAATTCTTGCACAAACTGGTCATAGTCCTGCAACAATGGACTCTTGCTAGTAAGCAGCGGGGTGGCCCACGCCAATGCATGACCTTCCAATAGCCCAATAATAAAAGCAACCTTATGGGCATCGGTGTTGTACGTGTGGGGTTGCATAATAAAGGCCAATTCGCACAAGGCTAGGAAGCCTCTAAATTGTCGTCGATCCCCGGCATATTTGGTAATTTTGGGCCCCGAGGCAGGGGGACCAGGGCCTCTGCCAGGGCTGCTACAGCCCCGGGGGAGCTGGCTCAACTGGTGCTTCCCCACCTGCCTGTTGATCCTTCAGATCCTTCACCTCCATAGCGAGGGACTTAACTATTCGTGTCAACTCCTGGACTTCAGCTGCAAGCTGCTCCATGGCCTGCAGACCCACAGGGTTATATTCAATAAAGGAGAGGATTGGGTGCTGGTGATTCTGTGGGGTTCTATGGGGTTTGGGGGAAAAGGGGTCAGGTAAATGGGGCGGTGCTGGAGCCACGCTGAGCGGCGTAAGGGAGGGGGAGTGGCTACCTCCAGCGTGGTTTCCTGCTTGGGTCCGCCCCCTGAGGCCTTGGCAAGAAGCGGTGGCGTGTGTCCTTGCATTCTGACAGGCAGGAGCCTGTCATGTGGCATAGCTGGGGGTGCTGCAGGGATTCCCCTGCGTGAGTCTGCTGCGGGGTTGCCAGGGAGCCATTCTGGCGGGGCAGAAGCTCCCGTCGGGGCCCGTGGTTGCCGCGGGGTGTCAAGGGTGGAGTCTCGTGCCCCCGGGTCCTTACAGGCCTATAGCGTACCGAGCCAGATTCAAGGTGTTAGTGTTGACTTATAAAGCCCTGCATGGTCTCAGCCCCTCATACCTCAGGTACCGCCTCGGCCTCCGAGCAATCCTTTCTGTCCACCTGGGCCTTCTTTCTGGAGGTCCCCTGGGTAAATTGGGGGGCCACAATGGAGAGGGCGTTCTCGGTGGCCAGGCCGCGACTTTGGAAGTCCCTCCCGGAGGAAGCCCACCTGGCCTCAGGTCTGCTGGCTTTTCGCCGAGCCTGCAAGACCTGGCTGTTCACCCAGGCCTTCGGAGAGGGGGGTGGTAGGGTGGGATATTTTGGGGGTTAATCTGATTTTAAAAGAAAACTGTTGGGCTTTTAGTGTTTTATTGATTTTTATTGAATTTTATTGCTGTGTTTTCTGGTATTGTAAACTTCCTCAAGATGCCATAGCCATGAGGGGGCAGCTAATAAATGTAGAGAAATTAATATAAAAAATATATTTATTTCATCATATTTCTATGCCGTTCATCTGGTGACCCAAAGTGGCATACAGCATTAAAATCACATAGTAAAATAAACACATATACAAAATATATAAAAGTACACCAATCAGATCAAACCAGGACAACACTCTTTACCCAATCCCCTGCATCCCCCCCACCCTCTGCACCTGCCAAAAGCCTGATGGAAGAGTCGGGTCTTACAATTTTGGTGGAAGGCCAGAAGATCCGGACTGAGACGGATCTCCATGGGGGGGGCATTCCACAGCGTTGGTGTGGCCCCCAAGAATGCCCTTCTGTCTGTCCAGAGCTGTCAATAAAGTGGGACCTCCAGGAGGGTGTCCTCAGATGACCGCAAAGGCCATCCCAGGGTCTTGGGGTGAGGCATGCTTTCAGATAAGCGGGGCCTAGACAGTGTAGGGCTTTGTAGGTCAACACCAGCATTTTGAATCAGGCCTGAAAGATAACCAGCAGCCAGTGCAGTGCACAGACCACCGGTGTTATGTGCTCCCTGCGACTCGTCCCTGTAAGGAGATGAGCCACTGCATTCTGCACCAGCTGTAACTTCCTAACTGTCACCAAAGGCAGCCTCACAGAGGGCATTACAGTAGTCTAGCCCCAAGGTGACAAATGCACGGATGACAAACATGGATGGATGCATAGACAAATTAAGGAAAATTACCGGAAAGGTAGTAAATAGCAGAAAACCACGAAAATATCAAAAATTAGATTTCCTCGTCACATGAATTTAGGTGAAAAAGATGTATCCATCAGAAACAGAACTTGCAGAGATCTTTTGTTTCAGTTCTGAAGTGCACACCATCCTCCCAAAAAAGCTCTGACGTCTCCCAATTAATATCCTTGCGTTCAAGCCAATCACCACCATGTAGGTCGATGAATCACCAACTCAATATTAACCCTCTTTTGGGCTCTGTCCATGTCAGGTGTGTCCCTTGCATGACACCACACCCTTCTCTACAAAATTTGGGTAAAACACACACGACCCAAGGAAACAAATCACTCAGACATTGCCGGTCTTGCCTAATCATTATAGCTAGGTCAAGACCAGAACCCCTACTGAAATCATTTTTGCCTAAGTGTACCAATATTATTTCAGGCTGAGCCCAAGCCTTCAAAAACAAAATTAAAAGCATAAATTGTGAGGTAGAAAAAATAAAATTTTAATTTTTCTGGTTTTCATTATTGAGAATTTTAGTTTTTGTAATTCACTTTCATTTTAGGTTTCCATTGGTTTAAATGGGTAAGTAAGTAAAGTAAATTTATTCGCGTGGTCAAAACCATAGCATATTACACACAAAACATAACATAAAAATACCACACATACACATACACCTTATATACAGTAAAAAAAACAAAAAAACCTTTTAAAGCAAAAGTAATTTTTAAATAATAAAATATCTTAACTACAGCTGTCCCATAATCCAAGGGGCACATATATCACTTTGGAGTACCTTAGATTAGCATATATCACTTTGAAATGACTTCACCTCGATCTTCTATCACAATCCAGAATACATTCTATATCCCCAATTAATTTAAATTGGATTTGGAGTTAATCCACTATCAATCATAAACACAACCCAATTCCTACTTTTAACTATTTGCATCCCCAGTATCATGTAATCTCTATCAAATAAACCTTTGTCAAAATATGTTAGGGAAAATCTCGCTTCAAGTTCTTCTATCCTTCCTTCCTCCTATCATTAGTGTCATTAGTATCATTAGTGTGCCATGTCATTATCAATTCCAGTTACAATTTCTTCTTCTTCTTCCAGTGCCATGGATTGCATAAATCGGGATCTTATAATAATAGCTTGCATCAAATATTTTGCTGCAGCTGGAATGAATTCCCTCAGACATACCAGAGTAAATTTAACGCGGTCCTTCCCGGGAACTTTTCAATCAGTTCGGACAAGTATTTCCTCCTTATTTCTCTATACATTTGACATTCGAAAAAAACATGATGTACTGTCTCAACATTATCCTGATCAAATGGACATACTCTATCACTAAAGCTGATCCCTTGTATCCTTCCTTGTAACAATCTTGTGGGGAGAGCATTTAGTCTAGCACACATTATACGATATCTCCCCCTTGCTGTCAAATTATCTCCCAAGTAGGGGGCCATCTCTCCCACACTTGGAACATATTTTAAATATACTTTAAGATGTTGTGTTTGATTAGCTACAGCAATATCCTCCTGTCGAACTAGATCCTTTAGCCTTGTTATTATCGTATTCCTTAAGCACCCCATTTCCTTTCCACCCAAATATTCCCTAGAGAACCCCATTTTCATCAGATAGCTAGAAATCGAAACTTCCCATGGGTTCTGGAACTCATCAGCAGTATAGTATTCCATTAGGCCCTTCTGGGCACTATTGTGGATTTTTAGCCACATTTTGAGTGCCATAGCCCATCCCACCTGCTCCCAGCCTAATTGGCCTACTTCCAGTCTAACCACTGCTGCTGGAGTACCTGGGGGTATCCTAAGTAATTTTTGAAAAAATTGAAATTGCAGGCTCCCCCACCTTACTTTCGTCATGGGAGCCCATAACTCTGCTCCATACAAGAGCTTAGATCTTGCCATTACATTGCCTACTTGAATTGCTGGTCTTACCTCGAGTCTATCAAAGTTATAAAAATATTTAGCTATTGCACTAATAACTGGTCTAGCCGCCTCTACCGCCCTTTGGACATGATCTTTCCATCTTCCCGTCTGCTGGAAGTATATCCCCAAATACTTGAATATGGGTACCTGCTGTAACATGTTCCCCTGTATCTCCCATTTGTATATTTTCCTAGAGCTTGTAAATATCATTATTTTAGATTTATCATAATTTATTTTCAGGGCATTTGACTCTCAGTATACAGCAAACTCATTTAACTGCCTCTTTAGCCCTATCCTTGTCTGCGAGACCAAAGCCAAGTCATCAGCAAATAAGAGGCATCCCAGCAGTCTTGCTGCCAACTTTGGGGGATGAAATTTAGCCTCTGCCATCTTGGGTATGTGGGAGCCAATACACATCCTTGTCTGACTCCCACATTTGATTCCACTCTTCTAGATAAATGACCCACTCTATCAACCCTTATTTTAAAGGCTGTATTTTGATGTATCAATTGCAAAAGATGGAGAAGCCTATGATCCATGGAAGTTTCTCTTAACTTCCCCCACAATAATCGCTGATCTACTGAATCAAAAGCAGTACGTAAATACAAGAAGGCTACATAGAACTGCTTATTTTTATTCTTATATTTTTCTATTAAATGAAACAGAATGATACAGTGTTCAACTGTTGATCACTGGCGTTGGAATCCTGCCTGTTCCGGGTGTAGAATTTGGTTGTCCTCTATCCAGTTAGTAAGTTTCCCCAAGAGGACTTTGGCATAAAGTTTACTAACTACACTAATTAATCTTATTGGCCTATAGTTTGAGGGGTCCGAACGCTCCCCTTTTTAAAATACGGGTATTACGACTGCTGTTCCCCATGCTACTGGCATTTTCCCTGTTAAGTTAATGGAATTAAACAGGGCCACTATCATTGGCACCCACCAGTCTAGATTAGCTCTTATACATTCGATCTGTATGCAATCCACACACCCAGAGTTTTATTACTTTTAGTTGATCTTATATAGCTCACTATTTCTTCTTGAGTCAAATTAGGCCATGCAGGGCTATCTGTTAAGTTTATTTCCTGATAGCTCTCCTGAGTTTCTACAATGTTAAAGATACTCTGGAAATATTGTTCCCACGCTTCTACCGGGACTTCATACACTGCCTGGGAAGGGGTCTTGCCTAATGCACCATTTATGCATTTCCAGAAGGTCCCATAATCCTTACTTTCAGCTGCTACCAGCATTCTATTCCAGCCTTCTTTCCAGTATGCTCTTTTTTTCCCCCTTATCAAATTAGCGTATATCTTCTTATATCTATAGAAAGCTTGCAAATGCTCTCTTTCATGCTCCCTCCGTTATAATGCATATAATTTGGCTACCTTGATTTTAGCCACCTGACACTCTTGGTCAAACCATGGCTTACTTACGACCTTAGTTGATCCTTCCTGCTTTTCTTCTTGGAACTAAATATTGATCATATATCAGTCTCATCAACTTGTCATAATTTTACACACTAGTCCCTTCTCCCTCAAGGCTTAATATATTGCCCTGGAGACTTACTACATCCTGGTTTCTTAATAAGTCCTCAAATTCTTTGGCCAAAGAGCATCCCCACTTACGTTGGGAAAAAACTTCCAAGTGAGAATTATCACTATCCTCTCCCATCAATATCTTACTTACATTTTGATCTAACCTAAATACTAATGGTTGGTGGTCACTTAGGACATTTATCCCTACTTGGAAATTCTTGACCTTAGGCATTGTATTTTGGGATACTGCTACAAAATCTATTACAGAAGCCCCATGTGGCCCAATATGGGTAAATTCCCCCTGTTGGTCTGAGAAGCCTGATCCATTCAAAACTATAAGAGAAAGGTCTCTAATCATAGCAGCATACTTCAACCCTGCCTTGTTCACTATTTGGTCTCTGGCTGTGCGCTTATACAATCCTACACCCCCAGGCGAGTGGAGAGCAATACCATGTTCCCTCAAGCTCCCATTATCGGGTCCTATTCGGGCATTATAATCCCCTACTACTATGAGATTTATCTTGGGAAACCTAGCCTGCAAGTCCTCCATGACTTCTTGTAACTTTTCCCATACAGACTCCCTATAATAGCCTGAATTATGAGGGGGGATATACCCATTTATAATGATATATTCCTTCTGCCCCACCTTCAGACTTACCCCATGGGCCACCGGAGGAAAAGAAAAAATACTATGGACATAATGAGCCAGGCTAGAAGTCACCAAACAGGTCAAGCCTCCCCTTGGTCTTCCCCCTCTCGAGGAGGGATTGGCCTCCATGGAAAAAACCGTATAGTTTGGTAAACTCAATGGCAAAACTTCCCAAGTTTCCTGTAGACAAATAATATGATACTGGTTCAAATAGGGCACAAAATCTTCCTCCTGCAAATGTCTTGACCATCCTGCAGAATTCCAGGCACAAATATTTAAGATATTGTCATGGCACACATCAGGTCATTTGGGAGGTCCTATATTCTCTACATTCTCTACAATATCATGCTTTTGCTGTAAACTCTGAGGCAAAGACTCTGGCTCTAGATCACATGATTGTAAAGGGATCAAGAATTTCCCTAATGGGGACAAGACTACTGGTACAATATCCATCATATCCGATTCCTCAGAGCATTCTTTAGCACTAGTCTCCTCTCCCTCCCCTGGAACCTTCCCCTCAGGGTATCCAGGTTCTGTTCCCTTCTGCTGGTCACTCATAGCTATCCCTAAAAGCCTATCTTGAATAGTCAATTTACTCTCATGGGTAACAGCCATTCTTGTTTTACCTTCCTCCTCTTTCCCTTTTATAACACTTTGGGGACGACTAGGGGCTTGAAATTTGTTCCGATATGCAGATACTAGTGGAACTAGATCTCCCACATCCCTACAAACATTCTCCAAGATAATACCCCAAGAATAAAAAAGGTAAGTTTGGGCCTTTATAAACTCCACCAACTGGCGTGAATTAATGACTAGCCTCTGTAGGTCTCTAGGTGCTGGCAGTATTTGGTACAATCCTATATGTCCCCAAGGGATCTTAACCTGGAGTATATTTGATAAGTGGGTTTGAATATCATATTTTGTACTCCACTTTGGAAAGGATCCGTTAGGCAGGGGGTGTATTCTAAACCCTAAGACTAAATTATTAACAGCATAGGTTGGCAATTTATCTTTAGAAGACTCATCAGGTCCTTCCTTCTCTTGAATTTGATTTTCAGCTCGGGGATTCTGGTAAAATACACTATCCTTACCTCCCCTCTGATCAGCTATGTTCTGCTTTGCAAGCAATTTCTGTACCTCACGTCCAAAGTAATCTGCCTTTAATTCAGCCAAGGCCACCACTATCAGGTCTAAAGAAGTTTGGTGTGTGACCAGATGGCTTATAATCCCCTCCACTCTAGCCAATAATTTCTTAACTAAATCTGCTACCATGAAGCACTGATTCCCCAAAAGGTGGGCCAGAGACGAATCCCCCTGGTCTTTCCCTTGTTGAAATACCCTTGGTGAAGAGTGCCCCTTACCAGCAATAGAAGCCAAAAAGGAACTAGCCTGCATGGTTTCATGGCTCGAGATCGTAGATTCAAGTGGTGGCATATCCTCAAACTCCTGTGATTTTTGGGAGGGCAGTAAAAATGTATCCATCTTCATTTGTTTGGGTTGGGATATCTGGGGCAGCTGGTCAACAGGGTTGGGAGGACTCTGCCTTCATTGCTTCCTAGTCATTTCTGGGGCCTCTCTTTTACTTGATTTGTCTCTATCCAACCCCCTGCCCTCACCCTTAGCTAATATCCCCAAGCACAAGCTGCCTTAAGGCCCCAACCATGACTAGCACTTCTTATCCAGGTGGAATTTCCTTTTATCTTAAATTAAGAAAATTCAACAGAATCCCTTACTCTGCCCCATATACGCTAATAGCAGGAATAATTCCCTAAATCCTCCCGCTTTTTATAAGCCTTATCAAAGTCTAGGCTCCTGCTCCAGGTCGTGCTGAAGGACGCGCAAAAGGACGCGCCCTTGTGCGCGCAGCCCTTCGATGCACTGCCCCAACGTGCGCCCCCGGCACTGCCAAGGACTGTCTGGCTGCTTTATTCCTTCCGCAGGACTCGGGCTCCGCCCTCAGCTCCGCTCCCCAGCCCAGCTGTCAGGTAAGTACTTGGGTTGAACTGTTATCGGCATCCCTGGCTCCCCGCTATCTCGGCGCTGCTGTGGACTGACTGGCTGCTTTATTCCTTCCGCAGGATTTAGGTTCCACCCTCAGCTCCACTCCCCAACCCAGCTGTCAGGTAAATACTTGGGTTGAATTGTTATCGGCGTCCCTGGCTCCCCGCTACCTCGGCGCTGCCGTGGACTGACTGGCTGCTTTATTTCTTCCACAGGACTCAGGCTCCGTCCTCAGCTCCGCTCCCCAGCCCAGCTGTCAGGTAAGTACTTGGAAGCCTGGATGGATATCAATCCATTTTCCAGCTTCCAAACACTCCAAATTAGGATTATGGAGGGAGGGGGGGTTCCCATACCAACTTATAGGGACAGCATGTATCCTACATTAGCAGCACAGACCCTGCCATCCCCCAGAGCTGGCATCCCCCAGAATTTACCTTTGGCACTGGAATACCACCAATAGAGCTAGCTTATGCTTGGCATGCTCTCCCCCAGTCCAAGCCAAATATAAACCAGACTGCTTCTACACCAGCTTGGCCAACATCTCCTTTAAAGAGCTCAGATATAAGTCCATACCAAGCTCTGGTAAATGCATTAGGCCTGACGTGAGAGCAGGTTCTCTCATTCCATAAAAAAATAACATCCTTTTGGGAGTGAAGAGAAAATCCCGTGTCATTTTTAACATTTTCTGTGATTTTCCGTTTTCTGCTATTTTGGTAATTTCCTATAATATGTGGTAATTTCCAGTATTACCGATAATACAGGAAAATTTATTTATTTATAAAGGACTTCCCTTGATGCTGGTTTGGAGGCTGCAGGTAGTGCAGAATGCGGCTACCCGTCTCCTTATGGGGACGGGTCAACAGGAGCACATAACGTCTGTGCTCTGCTCTCTGCACTGGCGGCCTTGTGGGGTTCTATGGGGTTTGGGGGAAAAGGGGTCAGGTAAACGGGGCGCTGGAGGAGGGGACAGCCAGGAGTAGGGGGACACACACGCAACTTTACAGGGGGGAGCAGCAAGGCACTGTTTGGAAAACACGCCCTCAGGGTGGAATAGGGCTAGCAGGATGATTAGTCCCCAGTCTGACTCATCATTGGGCATCTGGATAATCGCATGCCTTAACTGCTGCTGTAACCACACGCACATGGGGAAAGGAGGGAACAGGGGAAGGGAAAGAGAAGAGGGAGTGAGATTGGTGGGATGCGGGGGTGCGGAAGCCCCTGGGGAGAAGGGGAGGTCGGATAGGGCTAGCGTTCCAAGGAGGGACCCAGGCAACAGTGCACCCCCGAACCCAAAGGACTGCAAACTTACCTCCCAACTGCTCATTACCGCAAACACTCACCCACGCACACCACACTCACTCCGCTCAGCCACACTGTCTTCTTCAGCACAAGGTACGAAGCTCCAAGCAAAAGGCACAAAGGGGGGGGGGCAGTCTCACGGGCACACGGCTCGATCACCAGCAACGCAGTCAGCCCTGCATTGGGCTTTTAACCCCCAGCTCAGGGCGGTGCTGGAGCTGCGCTGAGCGGCGTAACGGCGGGGGTGTGGCTACCCCCAGCATGGTTTTCTGCTTGGTTCTGCCCCCCGAGGCCTTGGCGAGAAGCGGCGGCATGTGTCCTTGCATTCTGACGGCAGGAGCCTGTCATGTGGCTTAGCTGGGGGTGCTGCAGGGATTCCCCTGTGTGAGTCTGCTGCGGGGTTGCCAGGGAGCCATTCTGGTGGGGCGGGAGCTCCCATTGGGGCCGGTGGTTGCCGCGGGGTGTCAGGGGATGGAGTCTCGTGCCCCCGGGTCCTTACACCACCCCCCTACAAGGCCGATGCAGGAGCGTGGGACGAGGTTTGAGGGGATAGCACATATGGAAAAGGCGCGTCAAGTGAGGAGCATGTACATCTGTCGCTTTTTCCCATGAACGTTCCGCTGGCCCAAACCCCTTCCAGTCAAGGAGATACCACAACTGTCCGTGCCGTTGACGTGAGTCAAGGATCTGTTGTACCTCATATTCTTGGGATTCCAGAAGGGGTCCCACTCATTTGCTTTCGAGTTGTCGAGGTGCTTGGGCCATCTTTAGTTGGGAGACATGAAAGGTAGGATGTATGTGATACTGTGCTGGTAACTTTACCCAATAGGCGATGCCGTTAATCTTTTGGCATATGGGGAATGGTCCGATGTATCGATAGTCAAGTTTGGCCAATCGTCGTGCGGAAGGGTACTTCCGAAGGTCGATCCATACCCAATCTCTGGGGGCATACTGGGGAGCCTCTTGGCGGTGTCGATCGGCATACAATTTATATTGCTGCTGGGCGCGTTGAAGGTTCGTGCGGGCGATGCTTTGCACCTTGTGGATGCGGGAGACAAGGGCGCCCACAGCCGGGATGGAGCAAGCAGTTAGTTCGGGGAGGCAGAGGGACGGGTGGTACCCATAGGTAATTAAAAAAGGGGAGCTACCTAAGGACGCGTTGAGTGTGTTATTGTAGGTGAATTCGGCTATTGGTAACAACTCGTACCAGTCATCTTGGTGGTACCCTGTATAGCAACGCAAATACTGTTCGAGAGTCTGATTCACCCGCTCTACCTGTCCGTTGGTCTGGGGGTGGTATCTGGAGGTTAAGCTACGTTTTATTTGAAGACTTTTTAACAGTTCTTTCCATAATCATGACGTAAATTGGGATCCTCTGTCGGATACAATCTCCAGAGGTATTCCATGTAATTTGATAACATAATGAAGAAGCAACTGGGTGGTGCCACTAGCAGTAGGTAATCCTGTGGTGGCTACAAAGTGCCCCATTTTTGTAAAATGGTCTACAATTACTAAGATTGTCGTATACATAGAGGAAGGGGGTAAATCCACAACAAAATTGAGACCAATACATTGCCAGGGTATTTGCGGTAAGGGGGCCAACTGCAGTAGGCCCTGCGGTCGGTGTCGGGGAATCTTAGTTTGTGCACAGGTGGCACATTGCTTAACGTACCGTTTAACATCCTGGTATAGCATCGGCCACCAGAAATGCCTTTGTAGCAAGGCAAGGGTCCGTCATACCCCAGGGTGCCCGGCCAAGGGGGCTTCGTGATGTCCCCAAAGCAGGGGCTTGTGGGCCTGTGGGGGAACCATGAGTCACTGCTGATAGTACCAGAGCCCATCTCGCCCCTTTTGGGTCTTAGGGGCTAGGCCGGACCCGAGGGTGTTGGGGTACCTTAGAAATTGGGAGGAGGTAAGAAGGTTATCCGTCATAGTTCAGGCCTCCAAAATAGGTTCTCCCCTGTTGTCGGGGGGTGGGGGGAAGGGTCCCTGTCCTCGGTGCACCGGGAGAGTGCATCAGCCAAGATGTTTTGGGTGCCGGGGCAATATCGGATCTGGAAATGAAATTGTGTAAAGAACAGGGCCCAGCGTCCATGTCACGCATTAGTGATGCAGGTAGTGTGCAGATAGGTGAGGTTCCGATGGTCCGTAACTACAGTGACCGGGTGCTTGGCTCCTTCGAGGTAATACCTCCAGAATTCGAAGGCTGCTTTGATTGCCAAGAGCTCGCGGTCTAACACCGTGTAATTTTTCTCAGCGCTGTTGGGAATAGTATGCACAGGGTAACAATCGGTCCCCTCCAGGTTCTTGTTGCAAGAGTGCTGCTCCTACGGTGATGCTGGATGCATCTGTCTCTACTGTAAAGGGTTGGTCGAAGTGAGGGTGTTGAAGGATGGGGACCCGAGTGAAGGTAGTCTTCATGCTTTCAAATGCCCGTTGCTGCACAGGGCCCCATTCGTACAACACTCCTTTGCACAACAATCCTGTCAATGGTGCGGTTAACCTTGCATAATTGGCAATGTACTGACGGTAATAGTTCGTGGTCCCCAGAAACCGCTGCAAGGCCTTGACGAAACGAGGTGGGGTCCATTGCACAATCGCGCTTATCTTCCGGGGGTCCATTTTGAGCCCTTGGGGAGAAATAATGAACCCGAGGAACTCAGTGGTAGTCACGTGAAACGCGCATTTCTTGTGTTTACAGAACAGCCGGTTTTGCCGTAAAAGTTGTCACACCTTTTGCACCTGAGGGATGTGTTCCGCTAAGGTGGTGGAAAAAATGAGGATGTCATCCAGATATGCTACTACGCACGTGTCCAGCATATCGCGAAGTACGTCATTTATAAGGTGCTGGAAGGTGGCCAGAGCATTAGCCAAACCGAACGGCATCACACGGTACTCAAAGTGCCCATAGTGGGTTCGGAAGGGGGTTTTCCACTCATCCCTGGGGCGGATGCGCAGAAGGTTATATGTGCCATGGAGGTTGAGCTTGGTAAAGATCTTGGTGCCATGGAGATGATCCAGAAGCTTGGGGATCAATGAAAGGGGGTAGTGGTTTTTTATAGTCACCGCATTAAGTCCACGGTAGTTGATGCAGGGGCGCAGCCCCCCATCCTTTTGGGGGACAAAGAATATTGGGGCTCCTGCCAGGGAAGTGGAATGTCGGATGAAGCCCCGTCGTAAATTGTCCTCAGGGTTTCCAGTTCAGGGACGGACAGGGCGTAAATCCGGCCATACGGAGGTTCAGCACCTGGCATTAGTTCAATGGGGAAGTCATTGGCACGATGTGGCGGCAGACTCTCGGCCTCTTGTTTGCTGAAGACATCGTGAAAGGTGGCATAAGGAGCGGGGAGTTTTTCTTCAGCCCCCCCAGTTCCTGTAGCCAACAGTGTTTGTTGGGGTGGGCTTTGATTGCATGTGGTGGTGCAATACTTAGTCCCAAAGGTCAGGGTTTGCTGGACCCAATGGATTCCAGGGTTGTGTTTGCGGAGCCAGGGCATTCCCAACACCACCTCGAACATAGGGGATGCCACCAAATCAAAACACATCCACTCGAGGTGAGTCCCAATGGTGACCTGAAGAGGTGGAGTTTGCCACACGAGGGGCCCAGAACTGAGAGGCGATCCGTCAATGGTGTGTACCTGCTCCATGGACTGTCGAGGGGTGTGCGGGAGGTCGTAGCAGCGCAAAAACCCCTGATCCATGAAGTTGCCGGATGCTCCAGAGTCGATGAGCGCCCAGGCAACCACACTTTGGAAGGTGTCACCCCTCAGGGTGACAGGGATTTGAA
>QEPC01008046.1:1691141-1716963 GCA_003113815.1 Sphenodon punctatus | reverse complement strand
ACTGCTGTTCCCCATGCTACTGGCATTTTCCCTGTTAAGTTAATGGAATTAAACAGGGCCACTATCATTGGCACCCACCAGTCTAGATTAGCTCTTATACATTCGATCTGTATGCAATCCACACACCCAGAGTTTTATTACTTTTAGTTGATCTTATATAGCTCACTATTTCTTCTTGAGTCAAATTAGGCCATGCAGGGCTATCTGTTAAGTTTATTTCCTGATAGCTCTCCTGAGTTTCTACAATGTTAAAGATACTCTGGAAATATTGTTCCCACGCTTCTACCGGGACTTCATACACTGCCTGGGAAGGGGTCTTGCCTAATGCACCATTTATGCATTTCCAGAAGGTCCCATAATCCTTACTTTCAGCTGCTACCAGCATTCTATTCCAGCCTTCTTTCCAGTATGCTCTTTTTTTCCCCCTTATCAAATTAGCGTATATCTTCTTATATCTATAGAAAGCTTGCAAATGCTCTCTTTCATGCTCCCTCCGTTATAATGCATATAATTTGGCTACCTTGATTTTAGCCACCTGACACTCTTGGTCAAACCATGGCTTACTTACGACCTTAGTTGATCCTTCCTGCTTTTCTTCTTGGAACTAAATATTGATCATATATCAGTCTCATCAACTTGTCATAATTTTACACACTAGTCCCTTCTCCCTCAAGGCTTAATATATTGCCCTGGAGACTTACTACATCCTGGTTTCTTAATAAGTCCTCAAATTCTTTGGCCAAAGAGCATCCCCACTTACGTTGGGAAAAAACTTCCAAGTGAGAATTATCACTATCCTCTCCCATCAATATCTTACTTACATTTTGATCTAACCTAAATACTAATGGTTGGTGGTCACTTAGGACATTTATCCCTACTTGGAAATTCTTGACCTTAGGCATTGTATTTTGGGATACTGCTACAAAATCTATTACAGAAGCCCCATGTGGCCCAATATGGGTAAATTCCCCCTGTTGGTCTGAGAAGCCTGATCCATTCAAAACTATAAGAGAAAGGTCTCTAATCATAGCAGCATACTTCAACCCTGCCTTGTTCACTATTTGGTCTCTGGCTGTGCGCTTATACAATCCTACACCCCCAGGCGAGTGGAGAGCAATACCATGTTCCCTCAAGCTCCCATTATCGGGTCCTATTCGGGCATTATAATCCCCTACTACTATGAGATTTATCTTGGGAAACCTAGCCTGCAAGTCCTCCATGACTTCTTGTAACTTTTCCCATACAGACTCCCTATAATAGCCTGAATTATGAGGGGGGATATACCCATTTATAATGATATATTCCTTCTGCCCCACCTTCAGACTTACCCCATGGGCCACCGGAGGAAAAGAAAAAATACTATGGACATAATGAGCCAGGCTAGAAGTCACCAAACAGGTCAAGCCTCCCCTTGGTCTTCCCCCTCTCGAGGAGGGATTGGCCTCCATGGAAAAAACCGTATAGTTTGGTAAACTCAATGGCAAAACTTCCCAAGTTTCCTGTAGACAAATAATATGATACTGGTTCAAATAGGGCACAAAATCTTCCTCCTGCAAATGTCTTGACCATCCTGCAGAATTCCAGGCACAAATATTTAAGATATTGTCATGGCACACATCAGGTCATTTGGGAGGTCCTATATTCTCTACATTCTCTACAATATCATGCTTTTGCTGTAAACTCTGAGGCAAAGACTCTGGCTCTAGATCACATGATTGTAAAGGGATCAAGAATTTCCCTAATGGGGACAAGACTACTGGTACAATATCCATCATATCCGATTCCTCAGAGCATTCTTTAGCACTAGTCTCCTCTCCCTCCCCTGGAACCTTCCCCTCAGGGTATCCAGGTTCTGTTCCCTTCTGCTGGTCACTCATAGCTATCCCTAAAAGCCTATCTTGAATAGTCAATTTACTCTCATGGGTAACAGCCATTCTTGTTTTACCTTCCTCCTCTTTCCCTTTTATAACACTTTGGGGACGACTAGGGGCTTGAAATTTGTTCCGATATGCAGATACTAGTGGAACTAGATCTCCCACATCCCTACAAACATTCTCCAAGATAATACCCCAAGAATAAAAAAGGTAAGTTTGGGCCTTTATAAACTCCACCAACTGGCGTGAATTAATGACTAGCCTCTGTAGGTCTCTAGGTGCTGGCAGTATTTGGTACAATCCTATATGTCCCCAAGGGATCTTAACCTGGAGTATATTTGATAAGTGGGTTTGAATATCATATTTTGTACTCCACTTTGGAAAGGATCCGTTAGGCAGGGGGTGTATTCTAAACCCTAAGACTAAATTATTAACAGCATAGGTTGGCAATTTATCTTTAGAAGACTCATCAGGTCCTTCCTTCTCTTGAATTTGATTTTCAGCTCGGGGATTCTGGTAAAATACACTATCCTTACCTCCCCTCTGATCAGCTATGTTCTGCTTTGCAAGCAATTTCTGTACCTCACGTCCAAAGTAATCTGCCTTTAATTCAGCCAAGGCCACCACTATCAGGTCTAAAGAAGTTTGGTGTGTGACCAGATGGCTTATAATCCCCTCCACTCTAGCCAATAATTTCTTAACTAAATCTGCTACCATGAAGCACTGATTCCCCAAAAGGTGGGCCAGAGACGAATCCCCCTGGTCTTTCCCTTGTTGAAATACCCTTGGTGAAGAGTGCCCCTTACCAGCAATAGAAGCCAAAAAGGAACTAGCCTGCATGGTTTCATGGCTCGAGATCGTAGATTCAAGTGGTGGCATATCCTCAAACTCCTGTGATTTTTGGGAGGGCAGTAAAAATGTATCCATCTTCATTTGTTTGGGTTGGGATATCTGGGGCAGCTGGTCAACAGGGTTGGGAGGACTCTGCCTTCATTGCTTCCTAGTCATTTCTGGGGCCTCTCTTTTACTTGATTTGTCTCTATCCAACCCCCTGCCCTCACCCTTAGCTAATATCCCCAAGCACAAGCTGCCTTAAGGCCCCAACCATGACTAGCACTTCTTATCCAGGTGGAATTTCCTTTTATCTTAAATTAAGAAAATTCAACAGAATCCCTTACTCTGCCCCATATACGCTAATAGCAGGAATAATTCCCTAAATCCTCCCGCTTTTTATAAGCCTTATCAAAGTCTAGGCTCCTGCTCCAGGTCGTGCTGAAGGACGCGCAAAAGGACGCGCCCTTGTGCGCGCAGCCCTTCGATGCACTGCCCCAACGTGCGCCCCCGGCACTGCCAAGGACTGTCTGGCTGCTTTATTCCTTCCGCAGGACTCGGGCTCCGCCCTCAGCTCCGCTCCCCAGCCCAGCTGTCAGGTAAGTACTTGGGTTGAACTGTTATCGGCATCCCTGGCTCCCCGCTATCTCGGCGCTGCTGTGGACTGACTGGCTGCTTTATTCCTTCCGCAGGATTTAGGTTCCACCCTCAGCTCCACTCCCCAACCCAGCTGTCAGGTAAATACTTGGGTTGAATTGTTATCGGCGTCCCTGGCTCCCCGCTACCTCGGCGCTGCCGTGGACTGACTGGCTGCTTTATTTCTTCCACAGGACTCAGGCTCCGTCCTCAGCTCCGCTCCCCAGCCCAGCTGTCAGGTAAGTACTTGGAAGCCTGGATGGATATCAATCCATTTTCCAGCTTCCAAACACTCCAAATTAGGATTATGGAGGGAGGGGGGGTTCCCATACCAACTTATAGGGACAGCATGTATCCTACATTAGCAGCACAGACCCTGCCATCCCCCAGAGCTGGCATCCCCCAGAATTTACCTTTGGCACTGGAATACCACCAATAGAGCTAGCTTATGCTTGGCATGCTCTCCCCCAGTCCAAGCCAAATATAAACCAGACTGCTTCTACACCAGCTTGGCCAACATCTCCTTTAAAGAGCTCAGATATAAGTCCATACCAAGCTCTGGTAAATGCATTAGGCCTGACGTGAGAGCAGGTTTTCTCATTCCATAAAGAAATCACATCCTTTTGGGAGTGAAGAGAAAATCCCATGTCATTTTTAACATTTTCTGTGATTTTCCAGTTTCTGCCATTTTGGTAATTTTCAGTAATATGTGGTAATTTCCAGTATTACCAATGATAAAGGAAAATTTATTTATTTATCGAGGACTTCCCTTGATGCTGGTTCGGAGGCTGCAGGTAGTGCAGAATGCGGTTACCCGTCTCCTTACGGGGACGGGTCGATGGGAGCACATAACGCCTGTGCTCTGCTCTCTGCACTGGCGGCCTATAGCGTACCGAGCCAGATTCAAGGTGTTAGCGTTGCCTTATAAAGCCCTGCATGGTCTCGGCCCCTCATACCTCAGGTACCGCCTCGGCCTCCGTGCCTCAGAGCAATCTTTTCTGTCCGAGGCCATCTCTGCTAGAGCGGCAAGGGATGCTGCTGGCAGGAAGTGCCCCAGTACACCAGCAGCACCCCGAGATTGCCCCCAGCCAAATCAAACACCACATAGAGGGCCTCAATACCTGAAATCTCCTGAACTGGATATCTCCTAATTGGCCAATCCTCTTTGAAAATAATAGCTACACCACCACCACCCTGCCCCCCTGGCACGGGGTTGGTGCTGCACAGCATACCCGGCTGGAATGAGGTTGGCCAAAATTGGCCCTGCCTCCTCATCAAGCCAGGTCTCCGTAATGCCTGCAAGGCCCGCGGCCCCATCTAGGATCACATCCCAGATTACCAGGGCCTTATTTACTACAGACCTTGCATTTAGCAGCAGTAGCCCTTTACCAGCAGCCGTTAGACCCTGCTCCTCCCTCATTCTCTCTTAATCTCCCTCAGGAACCTCAGTTCTCTGGGACTACGAGCCCTCCACCCCCTTGGACCATACCGTCCCCGCCCCATAACCACCCCAGTCGCCACTCCTCCCTCTCCGTCTGCTCCATCCTGACCCCCTTGCATTGGCTTTCCACCCAAGGCCCTCCAGAAACCCCCTCCCCGCTTCCCCCCCTCTTTCCCCATTATAACCAATTTGTCCTATCTCACCCCACCCTCACCCTCCCTCCCCTACAACCCCTTCACATTTCCATCCCATCTTCCTATATCTCTCCTCCCCTACCTTTTTCACATTTCCCCCCAATTTAATCCTGCAAGAATTCCCCCCTCTGACCAGCCCTCCTGCTGCCACCAGGGTCCAGAATCAGAGGCATTTCCCCTTCCCCATCCGATCTCCCCCTGCCACTGGGTATCAGACCAAACTCCCCCAATTGCTGCCACCAGGTGGTCAATTCCAGGGGACACCCCCCCTTCCCCTCTTCACCTCTTCCCCAGCTTCACCTCTTGCTGCCACCAGGGGTCAATTCCAGGGGACACCCCCCCTTCCCCTCTCNTCTATCCCTTCCAAAATAATTCATAGCATTCCATTTGCTTTTTGGATGGCCGCTGCACATCAAGCTGAGAATTTCAATGTATTGTCCATAATGTCTTCAAGATTCTTTTCCTGAGTGGAAACTTCTAATTTAGAACCCATCATTGTATACATATAGTTTGGGTTATTTTTCCCTATGTGAATCACTTTTCATTTGTCCACATTAAATTTCATCTACCATTTGGATGCCCAGTCACCCTGTCTTGCAAGATATTCTTGTAATTCTTCACAGTCCGCTTGGGTATTATCTTCCTTGAATATCTTTATGTCATCTGTAAATTTGATCACCTCACTCTGGTGATTTGTTGTTATTTCATTTGTCAATTTGCTCTAGAACCTCCTCCAGAGTCACACTTATTTGTGTCAGTTCTTCCAATTCTTCACCTACAAGGAGTTGGTCTGGCATGGGTATCTCCCCTACATCCTCTTTGGCCTGTCTTATTAAGGCTTTACTTCTAATTTAACAATGCTTATGCTCTTTCTTATTCTCTTCATTAGGACTAGCTTTACATTTTTTAAAAGATGCCTTTTTGGCTGTAGTAGCTTCCTTCAACTTCCAATTTAGCCACACTGGCAGATGTTTGGTCCTCTTGTTACCTTTTTTATTTGTGGAATACATTTAATCTGCACTTCCCAGAGGGAGTTTTTAAATAATCTCCACATCTCTTACATGTATTAAACCCTCACAGCTGCTCCTTTTAGTTTCCCTCTAGATTCCCTCATTTTTGCATAGTTCCCCTTTTTAAAGTTAAATGTTACTGAAGTAGGGGTTTTTTTTTGTCAATCTCCCTCCTATTCTAATGTCAAATTATGATCATTATTACCAAGTGGCTGTACTACCGTTACCCCTTGCACCAGGTCCTGTGCTCTACTTGAGACTAGATCCAAAGTAGCTGCTCCTCTTGTAGGTTTNGGGGACACCCCCCCTTCCCCTCTTCACCTCTTCCCCAGCTTCACCTCTTGCTGCCACCAGGGGTCAATTCCAGGGGACACCCCCCCTTCCCCTCTCCATCCAACTACCCTCACCATCAAAAATCACCACCTTTCCCCTCCCCCCTTCCCCAAACTCAATCCCCTCTTTCCCTCTTTTAAAACCACACTCTGACTCACCTAACCAGTATTACCCCCCTCCATGCCTCCTACGGCCCCCAAAGAGCCCCTAAGGGCCGCACCCTTTGGCCACAGCCCTTAGGCCTGTGCCTGTGTCAGAGCTGCCGGAAGCTCCTTCTTGTATCCCCCCCCGGGAAGCTTGGGCACCCAGTCCAGGTGCGCTGGCTTCCTGATTCCCCAAACCCCTGGCACTGTCTCTTTCCCCGCAGGTGGATGTCAGGGATCCAGAGCGGCAACTGGAGCGGCTCAGCAGGAGCAGCAGCAGCAGCAGCAGCTGTGGCTTTCACAGCAGCAATGGCACCAACCCCGGGCCAGATGGTGCAGGTGAGTCCCGCTGCTGTAACCTGCCGGCAGCTCCTTCTTCTACCCCCCTGACAGCTTCCAGGTCAGACCAGGGCACCCAACCCAGGTGCTGGCTTCCTGATTCCCATAAACCCTGGCACTGTCTCTTTCCCCACAGGTGAACGTTGGGGATTTGGAGCGGCAACTTGAGCAGCTCAGTAGGATCAGCAGCGGCTCTTGCGGCGGCAACGGCAGCAACCCCGGGCCAGGTGGTGCAGGTGAGTCCAGCAAATACCCACTGGATAAATAAAATACCTACTGGATAAAATACCTACTGCCCTAAATAAAAGGACATAAAATACCTACTAAACACCCACCTGGTGTGGGCTATCATCTCATTTGTTTTTACCCAGTGTCTTTTGAGGTTCTCATCAATTGGCATAAAGGGTTTCATGCTGGCATATTTATTGTATATATTCCTATACTTTTTGTAATCCACCATGAGTCCTAGGGAAAAGGCAGAATTTAAATTAAGCACATAAAGAAATTTCTTCTTCTGATCTTCTCTGAAAATACTGCCAGAGCTACTTTAGGTATTGGTATGATACTGTAGATGCAGTCCTGGCAAGAACTTAGGACAGAAGATATGATACAAGAAGCAAAACAATGTTATGTGACCATTTCAGAAAACTTGGTTTAGATTGGAAAACCACAGATGGCTCTAGAATCCCCCCCCCCCGATTTGATTAAGTCACCTATCATAGACGGAGGAAAGCATGCCTTTCAAGCTGCTTCAGTAGCACATTCAAGGTGCTGCAATGCATTTAAATTGTTTCAATGGATTTGATTACAGTTACTTGTATAACAGCTCTACCATACTTATGATCCCTTTCTACAGAGTTTCCTTAATCAAAATGCATTATAAACATTGCTAAACCATTGTTAAAAGAAATATCTTCCCAGCTAATGTGCTAGTAGACAGTTGTGGAAAGCCCTCATTGAATTCCTTACCTGTACTAATGGGAAATACAGTACTACTTGGTCCTCCATTTGGCATAGGAGAGCAAGTTATATTGTTAGAGGAATTCAATAAAATGATGGACTTCTGCATAGTAGGTCACTCTCTAGTTCTCTGCTAAATTTCTTGAAGTCTACTATCTATGGCCCTTTTCACATGGGCCATGGTGGGTGGGTGGATGGATGGGTGTGCGCTGGTGGCAAGTGAAGGTGGGTGTGCAGCTGTTCCAACAGGTGCACACCCACCTCCACCCACAGAATATTGGACACTGGCGCCCGTTGCTCCATGCATGGATGATGGGTGGAGGTGGGTGCAGCATGGAAGCATGCACCACCACACGTGGTGTTCCTACAGGTGCCCCCCATCTCCCCCCCACCCGCAGAGACACGGGGGGGGTTGCCCGTGTGAAAGGGTCTATGAGTTCACACTATAGTCTCTCCACTCACACAACAACCATGTCTGATTCTTCTCTGGAAATTGTAAAATAACTCCACTGTAGGGATGGGCGAACACAGTTCGGAAGTTTGGAGTTTGGACCGAACTCGACCAGTTCGGTCGACCGAACCAAACTTCCGAACCAAACTGAATTTCCGAACTTGGTTCTGTTCGCCCATCCCTAAAAGATAATATTCCATTTAGTTCAATGGGGTTTGAATTTCTGAACTTTGTTCAGAAGTTTGGAGTTCGGACCAAACTCAAATAGTTCGGTCAACTGAAAGAACCGAACCGAATTTCCGAACCGAGTTTCCGAACTCAGTTCTGTTCGCCCATCCCTACTCCACTGAGACATATCAATCCTTGCAAGCATGAAAATTATTTTGCCTTTGGTATACTCATTCCCAAATCAAAACCCAGAAATAACGGATATTAGGCCTGATGCTCTGCTACTTTACACTTTGTTTACTTACCTCATACAAAAATGGAAAGTGAATGAGAAGGTAGAACTGTGCTGAAATTTCATTTCAAGGCTAATTCTAAATTCAGTTTCCATATCTGGCGAGCTATGAAGCTGGAATAAAATTCTGGTTTGAATAAAAAATTTAACAAATATAATTTCAGATTCAAAATCTTCATTTTGACATTTCCATATTCGGCCAGTTCTAATGAAAAGAGGCAGGTCCAATTTCAGCACTTTAGTTAGTACAGGTGTCTATGACCAATTAAATGGAGATGAAATAGTAAAATAGTAATTCCATCCCCCCTCCCCAAACACAAACACACTAACTGCCATCCCTGTAAACTCACCATGACACCTGCAACTCAGGTTGTTGCCCTGATCCAAGTTCTCCCCATACACCTCTGGCGAGCACAAGGACCAAAACTGTAACTGCACGTATGCACTTAGAGCATGCACACAGGGTAGCCTGGAAAAAGTCCTCCCTCCTCCTGGCTCTGCCATGACAAGAAGAAGTAGAAGCAGGGCTGCAGTAGCTGCTGTTGTGGTGGTGGGGTTGGGAGGTGGGGAGCTTTCCCTTAGTTACCCTGTACTCATGCACTATGTGTGCACAAGCAATTCCAGTTTTGGTCCATGTGTACGCCAGATCCATTGCATGAACCTTGGATTGGAACATGTTTAACTTCTATATCACATCCTGACAGAAATGAATTAGTATTAATAAGCATGTGTCTAAATCCCCCTGACTGCTTTAATAATTTTAACTAACAAACCCAAAGCCCTGTGATGCCATTTGTTCAGTCATTTTAGTGCAGAGTCTCACATTAAGAACGATTTATATTTATTATTCTGCTTGAAAAGGTCAGGGAGAAAAAAATGCTTACATAAGTCTGAGGTGCAACGTTTTATCTAAACACTTTATGGTGGTAGTTTTAAATAGGTTCCCAAATAGACATAACTCTTGTCTCATTTTTTTTTTAAATCACCTTCAGAGCAAAGGCACAAAAACTATATTTGCTCAGATGAATTTGAAGAGGCGGTAATCCAGCTTTCCACTCATGCAAGTCAGAATGGGGCATGTTTCATTTGGAGATTAGATTGTTAAATATTTTATAGATGAGTTTTCCACCTCTATTGAATTTGAATGTAATAATCACAGAGTATTTTCTTTACTGCAGCAGAACATGTCATCAAGCGTTTCATATTTGATTATTCTTTCCCGCGGTGGTTAATTTATGCACCATCACCATTTGGTTATTGTACCTGCTCTCCTGAAGCTCTTTCAGGTGATATGATCTGACTAAAATCTTAGCATGAATGAACAAACTTGACACTCTGCATCGACACTTCCTAAGGTGTTGGGCTTCGAAGATACGGTGGAACTAGATCTGAAACTCATCTGAATTGTGTACTCACAGGTAATACCCTCATTTTTGGGTATTGCATCAGGTACCAAATGGGTTACCAGAGTACCGATCATTTACCTGGAAACTCCAAAAGCTAGTTACTTCCACTACTGATTTGATTTTCTGATTACCAATTGGTATATCAGGTTGGAAAACAAAAAAAATAATAATAATAATTTTAAAAAATGGGACAGCAATAAAAGATATTGGGACTGAAAGTGGATATTCTGTGACTGGAAGTTGACTTTCTGGGACAGAAAATAAAAAAGTAGCCATCAGAAATTGTTAAATCAACATGGAAGTCAAAAACCTGGGATCAGAAATCTATATTCCTGGACCGGAAGTCAACATTCCAGAACATTGGGTACCTGAATCGGGTTACAATTGGGTACTGTAATAGGGTGGCTCTTCTGAGCTGATAGGAGCCCTATTACTGTGCTGCCTAGCAGCTCTATACTCAAGCATTAGACTTGGAGCATGCCCAGTTGCGGCTCTAACCCTCCCCCCCCTCACGGCTTTGCCTGCAGACATGCACAGGGATGCAGAGTTCGATTTCCAGTTCTACATCCCTGTGCGTGTCTGCCGGCAAAGCCGCATGGGGGTGCTTTCAGACCAGCCAATCCCTGCATATATCCTGGCTGTGCATTCCCTCCCGCAGCCGGAATATGTGGTGGGGGGGATGTCCGAAAGTGGCCTCAGTCCTAGGGCATGCTCAGTAGAGCCCCAGAAAGTCTTCTGAGCTCTAAGTCCCTAGACATGCTCAGTAAGGCCAGATAGAACTGAGCATGCTCAAGCCCATAAAAGACCTGAGCTCAGTCTACTGAGTGTGGCCATAGGAGAAGGAGCTACCTGTCTGAACTCCCTCCGCTTCTTGATTGAAATCTGCTCCTGAGACCCCTTGGGCAATAGAACTCCGAGCCTGTGAGGACTATCAGGAGACTGAAAAAACCAGGTGGGATCTACTTGGTGTAAGGTCACTGAGACTGTGATGAAACTCCGACGGTCTCGGACCTGAAAGAAACTGTTCCCTACTTAGGGGTAAAGACTCTGTTTGACCCCGAAGGGTCCAAAGACTAAAAAGGGTGTAGCCCGTTGGACGGTGCAATATTTGGAGGAACAGGCCTTGGATATAAGGGGACTTTGGAGGCCAAGGGCAGGGACCCCAAAAGGGGAACCCTTACAACTGCACTCCTATACTTGTGGGACTAGAGAGAGAGACAGAGATGGAAGGGCATGGCAGTGGGGTTTGCTAATTCCCCAAATTGATAACCCAGTGCCCACGGTGGCTCTGGGAAACCCCCCTGCTACAGGTGCAAATCAGTACCTGAAGTTGTAGGGTCAATTTGGGTACCAGAAATTCATTGAGTATACCTGTTTTTGCAAGGACTCATTTCAGCTCTAGGTGGAACTAATTCTTACTTTTCCATTGCAATATAATACGTACCAATGTTTTAATCCTTGATAGTAATAAATGTATGCCATATAACGTAGGGGTAATGTTTAAAATATTACTGTATGTATGCACATTAATATAGGCATACCAAGTATTGGATCATATGACTAGTACAACCTGATTGCTTTATGTCATTCCAGTGATGCTAAGGGATCATAAACATCTTTAACAGGCTCATTTTTTAGACATGTCTGAGGATGGTTTTTATCACCATACCCATATAAACCATCTGATTCATACTGGGTGGTTCTGAGTTAAAATCTTAATCCATCTAGACAGGTTTAATTCATACAGTATTCACAGGGGTGAGCAACCTTTTACTCTCCATGTGCTATTTTGAAAATTAGTACAAGCACCATGAACTAGATAGAAGTTGAGAAAGGAGAAAACTGAAGGGATGAAAGCAAAATGAGGGAAGAGAACAGAGTCTAGACCGTAGATCCAATCCATGAATCCATCTCCAGTCCTCAAATACATACCTTCATCTCTGCTTCCTTCCTCTTGAGTATATACTCGTAGTGCTCAAAGGCAGGGGCTGGATATATGGGGCAGATCAAAGAGATGGATAGTGGCCAAATAAAAACTAAGCATTGAGCTGAATTTGACCCAGAAGCTAGGAATTTGGCACCCCCAGCCTAACAGTTATGATAATTCATTGACAATCCCAGCGCCAGTGAACAGGAAAGACAGAATTGAGGTGAGGGAGGGTGAAACTAACAAAAACACTAAATAAATCTACAGACGTTCTACTACATCTATGCAAAAAGATTCTACTTTCCCAAACACCTATTTCCTTCACTGGCTTTGGATTTCACTGGCTGTACGTAGCCTACAAAATGCAGAATGATCAGTTCTTACCTAAGTAAAAGTATTTGCACAGACTCTCCACTGCTCAGCAAACCACCCAGAAATAATTCACGTCAAGCCTATTTTGATAAGTTCATTTAAGTGTACACATTTCCTCAGTATTATTTAGCTCTTCAATATTATAATATAATTGATTTACAATTACATAGGGAACAGTTTTCTTTACTCTTAAATATCCTCGCAAGACATCAGAGGAGATGGAGCCTTTTTATTTTGGTGCAAGTCATACAGTATATTATAGGAGGAACTGACCAGATATTTAGGCCCAATATTTTTTTTTATTGTTTTATCCTGGTTTTAATATGAGAAGTGATCTTTGGATTCCAGACATTTTTTTAAAAGGTTTTTTTTTTGGGGGGGGGCGGGGGGGAGGGAACTCTCAGGAATACATTTAATATAACTAACTATTTTGTGACATCAAAACAAAAATCATATTAAATCTTTTCATTTCTTTTTATGCCCTCAAAAATATGCTATGCCCCTCACAATAACCAACACAAGACAACTATTCTCTAGGGGCATATGTTTTCTTGTGTTTGCTTGACTAACCTTTACAGCTATAATATTAGCATTTCAGTATTGAATGCTTTCCTGGGTTTTTACTAGTGCCAAAACTCAGTATTTGATTATTATTATTTTAAAAAACTATACTGAGGATCACTGTCCTCAGTTTGGAATCACTGAATTCATAGGATCAGATCTGGTACTTGGAAAGTTTGGTTCCCTTGACTGAGTGATGGATCCACATACTTTTTCTCTGAGCTGTGTGTGGCTGTGCCCAGACATCAGGCAGTCTGGGACCCCTGACAGGACTGGAGTGATCCACCCCTGACCCTACCTTCTCAGAGCTGGAAATGAAACTTAGCGCCACATATGGTAGGCATGGGAGTAATGGGAGGGGACAGGTGAGGGGCGGAGAAATACAGGACATTTTTAATTGACTGGCAGGGGCAAAGTGGCCATTTGGCCATTTTTCAGTTTCCTTGGTAACATTGGCTGTGTGTGCTACACTGCTATTTCTGTAAGTATTTTCCCCTTAGACTTGGGAAGGGTGCCTGGCCATAGGGGCAATGCTGGGGGTTATTTACTACTACACCCTGATTTTTTAAAATTAAAATGTGTGCTTGGCCTTAGGACAATGCTGTAGGTTTTGCAATTTTGAGTTTGCCACTTGCTGTGTGTTTGCCAAGATGTGCCAAACTGGGGCACAGGAGAATACTTTGTGATTAATTATGGTGTGTTTGGGGAGGGGGCTTGTCTTTCATAGGATCATGGAGCAAGGGTGGCATATTTTTTGGCAGGGGTTGTATCTGGTTTCATAGGCGCATGCATGGGGGTGTTACCCTGAGATTCTCCCAGGAATTAGTTCCACCATGGGGTCAGCGATCCCCGTAGGAACGTTTACATTTCCTCACCAAAAAGTCACAATAGACGATTATTATGACTAGAATACTACAATTTATTGCCCTACCAAACTGGCTTACATGCTACTATAAAAGCACTACAGAAGCACGCAAAAAAAAAAAAAAAGGTTAAGAACATAAGAAGTGCCATACTGGGTCAGACCAATGGTCCAGCTAGCCAAGTATCCTGTCTCCAACAGTGGCCAATCACGGTGACTTGGGAGAAGCACCCAACAGGTCACAATAGGGGATCCATTCCCTGTTGTTTTCCCCCAGCTCACGTCATGTTCCCTGATCCAGTCTGGCTGATAGCTGCTAATGGACATATCTTCCAGAAACTTGTCCAAAACTTAGCTATAGTACAGGCCCTTACCACAGCCTCTGGCAGTAGTTCCCACAACCCAATTATACGTTGAGTGAAAAAATATTTTCTTTTATTGATTTTAAACTTGCCACCCATGAGTTTCATGGAGTGTTCCCTAGTTCTAGTACTAGCTGAGAGGGTTAATAACTGCTCCTTGTTTATTAGTTCCACACCACTCATGATTTTATAGACCTCTATCATATCTCCTCTCAGTTGTCTCTTCTCCAAACTGAAAAGCCCCAACCTACCAAGCCCTTCCATGCCATTGACCATATTTTTTTTTTGCCCTTCTCTGTACCTTTTCTAGTTCAGCTATGTCTTTTTTGAAATGGGGCGATCAGAACTGCACACAATATTCAAGGTGCCTTTTGACTGATTTTTGTCTAAAGCCAGGCTATAGTAGATATCCCAGTAATTGGGATATCCCAATAATACACTCAGTAATTAGTGTAGTCTCACTAATACACTCATTCTCAGTAATTAGTGTATTAGTGTATCCCAGTAATACACTCGGGCTGAGGATAGCCAGGTTACAGCTACTGGAAGGCAAGATAAGTTAGGTGCCTGCCAAGGGTCTTGCACAACAGGAGCTCCTGCTAAGCCAGGGGGCGGTATCCCCTCCCATTAGCACACCCTCCATTAACAGACCTGCCACCAGGGCCAGACTTAGGGGCAGGCAACATAGACACCTGCCTAGAGCAGTGGGTTTCTGGGAGGCAGATTTTGGGGAGAGTTGTGGACTTCTGTTCTCACCCCGTGCTCACCCAGTCACAGCGACCCCTCCCGCTGCAACCGTACTGTCTCACCTGCACTGCCTGCAGCCTGGAGGGGGGAGACCCTCATCCCCACCTGGAGAAGTCCCGTTCCACCCCCGAATCCCCCCAAATGCGCTCTGTGGTGGTGCTGAGCACAGAGGAAAAGACTCTGCTTCTGCACCGGGTGCCACCATTGTCCTCTCTGCCTCAGACAGTAGCTTGCGCGTGTCCCAGAGCTCCGAGGTGGGGGGTGGGAAGCAGCAGTCTAAAATCCTAAGTCCCGCCCTGCCTGCCATCAAACAGAAATCTCTGGTCTAAGGTGGGCTCATGGATTACTGCCTGCAGGAGTTATGAGCACAAGTGGAGTAAGGGGCTTGAGCGATGGGGGCTCTATCCCCCATCAGGTTACTTCCCACCTGTAGACCTGTGCAAGCTCCTGGCTTCTTTGGAGATTTACTTTTCTTTCACGCACCCAGCTGAACCCACAAGGGGAGGTTGCCTTTGATGAGTTACTTTCTACTGGAAAGCTACTTCCTAATATCCCCTCCCTAAAAGCTTGCCCTTGCATAGTTCTTTAATCTTTGCATTTACTTCTATCTATTGATTCTTCATTTTCAACACCCTTATCAATTATTTTCAACCTCACTGCTTTTAAATGTCTGAAATCTATATTTTTTCCCCAATAGCACCCTCCCAAGTTTTTTTCCTCCTAAGAGCTTCCTTCAAAGTCATTAACTTCTTATCAATACCATCATGCATTTGCTTAGTCTATAGTTCTGAGCTGTTGCATACCCAAGCTGTTGCATGTCAATCTATTATAACGACCACCACCATCACCACCACCACCTGGGGAAGGATCTGTTGTAGCCCAAAAGCCAACTCTCCAACAGAAGCTGGTCCAATAAAATGTATCATATGAACTACTCTGTCTCCATCAGGTATTTGAAGTAACTTTCAAGATAAATTCACCGATGTTGAGAAAGACAACCCTATTTCCTGTATGAGGGGGGTTTTCTTAAAATGTAGGCTCTGATAACGAGTATATTTATATTTATAATGACTGCACAAATGTAGTCATTAAGAACTTTACATTCGGGGAAAGAACTATCTAAGCAATTACGTTTCATTGTTTTAGAAAATCTACAGCCCTCTAATTACTGGAGAGATGCTTTTAAAATCCCTTAATCATTAATAAGTAATCTTTCCTTAATTGTGGCTTTCCTTAATTTGTGACTCTCTTTTCCTCCCTAAAAAGCCTCTTATGTTTTAAATTCCATGCACAGCACCAGAAAATGATTTGAAAAATGAGCACCTAATTTCAAACTTTGCCTCTGATGGATGTTCAGAAGAGACTATTGATCATGGTGTATACATAGGAGCACTATGCTGCACTTTGATCTGGAAGTGAAAAATACCACACACAAATGAAGCTACGCACAGAATCTGATCCAAACTGAAATTTAGCAAGTCCATTAGCATCAATACTACTTTTTCAAAGGAAGAGAGCTGGTTGTTTTTGTTGCGGCTGGGTCAGCAGAAAGTGTAGCGAAGGATTGCTGTCACCCGCCATCTCCTCGACAAGTATAAACAGCAGAGGAGGTTCCAGAGGGCACCTGGGAGATGACACCTGGATGGTTTTGGCCTGGCCTGGCCAACAGAAATGGTGCTTTTAGACAGATGGTCTGCCCTGGTGCTGGCCATGCCAGCCTGCTTCACCCCCGGGTGGCCTGTACATCGAAATACCCTTAATAATGTGCAGGCAGAGCAGGTGTGGAGCAGGCTGTGCCTGCTCTGGGGGAGCCCCGTCAGTGGCAATTCAAATATACCAGAGTGCCACCGAGGTTCCTGGAGGACCAGCCCTCACGTGCCAGCTGTTAGTGGGCAGAAATGGCCGTGGCACTGAAATATTATTTCTGCTTTTCCTGAGTTGTGGTAATTGGTTTGATGTCTGTCCGTTGCTTGGTCAGTTGGTCCAGCCTAAGGCTTTTTTTATTTTAAGTCATAGAGAGTTGAGGTCTTAAATGAAAGACTGTCAAATCTTTTACTGTCTGATGGTTACAGGGCCATGACCGATGGCTGGGTCCGAAGTTATGGCCACCCAACGTTGGCCCATAGGTAAAGCAAAAGGACCAGCAGCGCAGCAGCTGATGTACAGCTGTTGCTGATGTCACAATAGACATATCAGCATGTTCTGACCACAGCCAGGGGGCGGTTTGGCTTGGCTCCTTTGGGTTTATTAAGTAGGAACCAGTGTCCCTATAGATGATGATAGGACTCCCTTTTTGTGCAATGCCAATTATATATTAATAATTGATATGAATAGAAGATAGAATTATTTTCCTTTTCCTGAACAATTTTAGTTAAAATGTTTATGTTCAGGATGTATTGTAATGTGGACGATTCTTTTTAAACTGTATATATGTATGTTTTTATTTATTTACTTTGTGTCCTGCAATGACCTCTGGTCGTCCCCCCATGACTTGATTCCAAGCAGTATAGATCTGCCTTCCTCCCAGGTGCTGTCCCCCTCCATGACTGTTCTGGAGGTGGGGGTGGCAGTAGGGGAAGGTTTTAGTGCGGGGAGGCCCCCCTGCAGCCGATCTCTCCCTGGTTCTATTCCTGCTGCAGTATTTGTATCTCCCCAGCCTTCTGGTGGGGCCCCTGCTTTGAAAGATTATGTCTCTTCTGGCCAAGTCTGTGGTGATGAGGGTTCTTTACAGTCGACTGTGTTACAACCTTCTTTAGCTAAATGACATTTTTCTAAGGATCCACCTGCCCTAAAATTCCTCAGTTGGAATATTGCGGGGTGGAGATCTCGTCGGCTGGATGTTGATTTCTTTCCTTTCTTGCCCGGATATGATTTTGTTCTGCTCCAAGAAACTTGGTCTTCATCGGACCTGGTGTGTAATGGTTTTTCTGTATATAGTCTGGCTGCTATTCCCTCTGCTGGTCCTGGCAGGCCAAGCGGGGGCATTGCTCTTTTAGTCCCCTTGAATCTCCAAGTTAAAGTTACACTTTGTGACTCAGTGGGAGCATATTTTGCATTATACTACTGTCAGCTCCCATCTGGGTTGGAGTTATTATTAAGCAACTTCTATCTGCCACCAACTTCCTCCCCTTTTTTCTTACTCAATTTTTGGCCCGAAGTCAGTAGGAAACTTTATGGATTTTGTAGTCTGTACCCTGGAGCTAGTCTACTCCTGGGGGGCGATTTCAATATCAGATTGGGCAACCCAGCCTTGTCTGTGAGATCTCCTGGGCTTGATGATTCAGACCTTTACCCACCCCCCCGCTTTTCAAGGGATTGTGTAGTTAGCTCTGGGGTTGGTCCTTTTAGGGAATTTTTGTCTGCTTTCGGGCTTATGGTACTAAATGGGAGTTGTTCGGGAGACTCTGAAGGGTCCTTTACTTACCACTCTGTCCACGGCTCTAGTGTCATAGATTATTTTTTACTATCAGAAAATTTCTATCCTAATGTACTTGAATTTCGAGTTACCCCCAGGTTCGAGACCAATCATCTGCCACTCTCACTCTTATTAATGGATCCATATAAGCAGCAAGGCTTTGGTAGAAGGAATGAAGCTGTGGCCAGGGCTCTAGGGATGGGATTGGTGCGGGTTAAATGGTCTGAGGACCTAAGAGCTGCCTTTATGGGCCTTACCCAACTATTTGAAGTTAGGGAACTGGTAGCTAGGCTCATAGCTCTGGATGGGAATCCGTTGGTGGATTTCGACAGACTGATGGCTCTCTTAGCTCCCCTTTTGGTATTTGAGAGGGCTGAGGGTCAGCGGAGGTCGAGGTTCCTGGCCTGGTTTGACAGAGAATGTCAGTCTCTAAGGAGTCAACTGAGACGGCTGACCAAAAAACTAAGAGGGAACCCTTCCCTAGCTGTGAGGCAGGAATTGCAAGCTACACAAAGGAGCTACCGCTATATGATTTCCCTCAAGAGACTGTTTTTTCAGAAGGAGAGGTGGGCTCAGCTGTTGAAGGCGGCCTTACAAAACAATCAAAAGTCCTTCTGGGATCTCATGCGCCCCGGTGGGTTTAGTGATAAGGGGTCAGCAATTCCATCGGATCGCTGGGTAGGATTTTATGCTGGAATTTTCTCTACTCCTTCGGGGAGTATTTTTGGGCTCCCCCCTAGGGACAGTTTTCCGGAGTGGCCTCCCGTTACTAAGGAGGAAGTATTATTCTTTATTGTTAAGTTAAAGCTTGGGAAGACTCCTGGGGAGGATTGTGTCCCTCCTGAGGTGTTGAGAGCTGACCCTGAGTGGTGGGCAAGTTTTCTGGCGCCCCCTCTTCTCCTTGATTAACTCCTCGGGGGAAATCCCTAAATCTTGGCGGAATGGGATAGTGGTCCCAGTATTCAAGAAGGGCAATCCTTCCCATCCTGGGAATTATCGCCCTATCTGTCTCCTGAGTATTGCAGGGAAGTTATACACTCGCTTTTTGTTGGAGAAGGTGTTACACTGATTAAAAGAAAGTAAGCTGATGGAACCTGAGCAGGCAGGGTTCCAGAGTGNTCTACAGCAGATCCTTCTGAACAACATAAGAAATCAGTGTACGTAAAAATACACAAAAACAGAGATGAAGCATTTCATGAGACATAGACCCTTAATTATAACCCCATGAATCCAGACAGCATTAAGCATGGCTCACAGTTCCATTTGACTTGAAAAATAGAAATTGTCCAAGCTGCAGGCTGTGGATGAAAAGGCCTTCCTTCTCTGTAATGCTTGAGTCAGCTCCTGTAACCATTCAGATCAGGTCTCTGAATAACAGTCTCTGAACAGGGCCTCCTCTACCCTTCTGATGCAGCTACACTCTTACCAAGCCAGACTGGACTGTTCTAGAAGCTGCTGAGAACAGCCAGCCCCTACCTAAGAGCACTGCACTGAGCATTCTCAGATCACATAGGAAGAAAAAAAGGGTGGAGAGGAAAGTGCTTATATCGCCCTCTGCTGGCTAACATAGAAATGCTTATATACACATTCCTTTAACAATGCCCAACAAAGCATTGATAACAGCATGGATTGCACATGATCAAGGTTTCCCTGATTCAACAATGTTGTTGCATGGAAAATATGCAACTCGTTGGCGACATGTGCACCCCCAGATTTTTGGAAGCTCTATAGAGCCCTATAGAACCCCGCCCAGAGCCCACTCCTGTCTATCCCCCCCACCCCACTATCTACAGTTAACAGTCACCTATGCCATGGAAACAACTAACCAGTTTAGTGATTTGATTAACCTGCTGAGGACAGTGGAAAGACTTTTTCTTTGATTTTTCCCAACAAACTGGAACAACTCTAAATATTCTGGGCTAGAACCTGAAGTTATATAAACTAGTGATTCTCAAACTTTTGGGACCAAAGGGCCACTTTCTTCCATCAAAATTTCTTATTGTCTACCATATACCCACTGGTGATGCCTATAGCCAGGCACATGATCATGGCAGGTTGGCTTCAGCTGCCAAAGAGAGCTGACCCCAGAGATCAGGAATAACCATAGTTTTAGCTTGCTAAACATGAGACATCTGTTAAGTCTCCATTCCATGGAGATGGTTGTAATACCAGTGTTGGGGTTTGTAGTTGGACAAAGCTTGGTTTTCTGATCTCATGGCTGGATCTGCAAGCCAGCCTCGGACCTTTAGCATGTTCTCATGGAGCAACAGTGGTCCATAAGCCACAATCTGAGAATCACTGATATAAACCTCTGATTACTAGAGTCTGGGAGGTAGTGACTGGGAAATGCCCACTGTGTTGAGGCATATTTGCAGAAAAATGCACAGAATCTATTTCAAGTGATTACCAGTTTAATCTAAACATATCACTGCCTTTAATTAAGAGTGCTGCTAGTTAATGAAGCTTGTATTTCAAAACTTTCCAGATAGCAGGAGAGAATGGGCTCAGATTCCCCCAATCCTAGACTGCTAACACTAGTTGAAATTAATAAAGGAAAGCAGGCTGTGGTCAGCTGACCAAATTCAGGGGGTGAGGGGAACCCAGAACTCATTTACAAAGGAGCCCACCAGGGCATCCTGGAGAAGGAGCTTGTGTGAAAAATGTCCTTCAGGTTAGAGAANAAGCATGAAAATTATTTTGCCTTTGGTATACTCATTCCCAAATCAAAACCCAGAAATAACGGATATTAGGCCTGATGCTCTGCTACTTTACACTTTGTTTACTTACATCATACAAAAATGGAAAGTGAATGAGAAGGTAGAACTGTGCTGAAATTTGATTTCAAGGCTAATTCTAAATTCAGTTTCCATATCTGGCGAGCTATGAAGCTGGAATAAAATTCTGGTTTGAATAAAAAATTTAACAAATATAATTTCAGATTCAAAATCTTCATTTTGACATTTCCATATTTGGCCAGTTCTAATGAAAAGAGGCAGGTCCAATTTCAGCACTTTAGTTAGTACAGGTGTCTATGACCAATTCAATGGAGATGAAATAGTAAAATAGTAATTCCATCCCCCCTCCCCAAACACAAACACACTAACTGCCATCCCTGTAAACTCACCATGACACCTGCAACTCAGGTTGTTGCCCTGATCCAAGTTCTCCCCATACACCTCTGGCGAGCACAAGGACCAAAACTGTAACTGCACGTATGCACTTAGAGCATGCACACAGGGTAGCCTGGAAAAAGTCCTCCCTCCTCCTGGCTCTGCCATGACAAGAAGAAGTAGAAGCAGGGCTGCAGTAGCTGCTGTTGTGGTGGTGGTGGTGGGGTTGGGAGGTGGGGAGCTTTCCCTTAGTTACCCTGTACTCATGCACTATGTGTGCACAAGCAATTCCAGTTTTGGTCCATGTGTACGCCAGATCCATTGCATGAACCTTGGATTGGAACATGTTTAACTTCTATATCACATCCTGACAGAAATGAATTAGTATTAATAAGCATGTGTCTAAATCCCCCTGACTGCTTTAATAATTTTAACTAACAAACCCAAAGCCCTGTGATGCCATTTGTTCAGTCATTTTAGTGCAGAGTCTCACATTAAGAACGATTTATATTTATTATTCTGCTTGAAAAGGTCAGGGAGAAAAAAATGCTTACACAAGTCTGAGGTGCAACGTTTTATCTAAACACTTTATGGTGGTAGTTTTAAATAGGTTCCCAAATAGACATAACTCTTGTCTCATTTTTTTTTTAAATCACCTTCAGAGCAAAGGCACAAAAACTATATTTGCTCAGATGAATTTGAAGAGGCGGTAATCCAGCTTTCCACTCATGCAAGTCAGAATGGGGCATGTTTCATTTGGAGATTAGATTGTTAAATATTTTATAGATGAGTTTTCCACCTCTATTGAATTTGAATGTAATCATCACAGAGTATTTTCTTTACTGCAGCAGAACATGTCATCAAGCATTTCATATTGGATTATTCTTTCCCGCGGTGGTTAATTTATGCACCATCACCATTTGGTTATTGTACCTGCTCTCCTGAAGCTCTTTCAGGTGATATGATCTGACTAAAATCTTAGCATGAATGAACAAACTTGACACTCTGCATCGACACTTCCTAAGGTGTTGGGCTTCGAAGATACGGTGGAACTAGATCTGAAACTCATCTGAATTGTGTACTCACAGGTAATACCCTCATTTTTGGGTATTGCATCAGGTACCAAATGGGTTACCAGAGTACCGATCATTTACCTGGAAACTCCAAAAGCTAGTTACTTCCACTACTGATTTGATTTTCTGATTACCAATTGGTATATCAGGTTGGAAAACAAAAAAAATAATAATAATAATTTTAAAAAATGGGACAGCAATAAAAGATATTGGGACTGAAAGTGGATATTCTGTGACTGGAAGTTGACTTTCTGGGACAGAAAATAAAAAAGTAGCCATCAGAAATTGTTAAATCAACATGGAAGTCAAAAACCTGGGATCAGAAATCTATATTCCTGGACCGGAAGTCAACATTCCAGAACATTGGGTACCTGAATCGGGTTACAATTGGGTACTGTAATAGGGTGGCTCTTCTGAGCTGATAGGAGCCCTATTACTGTGCTGCCTAGCAGCTCTATACTCAAGCATTAGACTTGGAGCATGCCCAGTTGCNCTCGGGCATCACCTCCAGTTCTGGGCAGGCCCCAGGAGCCAAAGAATGGAATCTCTGAATCTGAAAGTGAGAGAGAGCATCCACAATTTCATTCTGTAAGCCTGGTACATAACGGGCTGTGAAGCACATGTTCAGCTCCATGAACCGTAACACCAGCCACCTGACCAGGGACGTGACCATGGGAGATCTAGCTGATTGGGAATTAAAGACAGACACTATTGCCTGGTTATCAGTCCAGAACCAGACATGAGAATCCCTGAATTCATCACCACAAAGCAAAACAGCCACTAAAATGGGAAAGAGCTCCAGGAAAGTGGTATCTCCCAAAGTACCCAACTCCCCTCAAACTTGTTGGGCAAACCAGCGACCCCTGAAGAATACCCTGAAACCAATCTCCCCAGCGGCATCCGATACTACCTGCAGGTCAGCCACAAGGAAGTGCACGTCCCTCCAAAGTGACGCTCTGTTATACTTCTCCAGGAAAACATGCCAAACTTCCAAATCCTCCTGCATCCCCTTATTGATCCAGATATGATGATGTGGTGAATGAGCACAGGCCATGACTCTGGTCAGCCAAGTGCAGAAAGCCCTACCGGTGCACCGACCTTGCATGCGAAATTAAGATGGCCTAGCAGCTTCTGAAGATCCCTGAAGGTGGCTTTTTCCTTTTTTGTGAATTCCCCCAACATCTGACAAAGCCTCGTCAGCTTGTCCAAAGGGAGGCTAGAGGTGCATGCCATGGTGTCAATTTCAATGCCCATGAATGCCAATTTTGTAATTGAGCCCTCAGTTTTTTCTTCTGCTAGTGGCACCTCAAACTCTTGGGAAAGGTGCGTAAAAGTCTCCGTTAAATATGCGCACTCGCCTAAGTACCCCCTCCCCATGAACAAAAAGTCATCCAGATGTTTAGATACCGATGNCGGCAAAGCCGCATGGGGGTGCTTTCAGACCAGCCAATCCCTGCATATATCCTGGCTGTGCATTCCCTCCCGCAGCCGGAATATGTGGTGGGGGGAAAAAAAAAAAAAGACAAAAAACAAAGAAAAAAAAAAAAAAAACCCAAAAAAAAATAAAAAAAAAAAAAACCAAAAAAAAAAAAAAAAAGACAAAAAAAAAAAAAAAAAAAAAAAGCCCATAAAAGACCTGAGCTCAGTCTACTGAGTGTGGCCATAGGAGAAGGAGCTACCTGTCTGAACTCCCTCCGCTTCTTGATTGAAATCTGCTCCTGAGACCCCTTGGGCAACAGAACTCCGAGCCTGTGAGGACTATCAGGAGACTGAAAAAACCAGGTGGGATCTAATTGGTGTAAGGTCACTGAGACTGTGATGAAACTCCGACGGTCTCGGACCTGAAAGAAACTGTTCCCTACTTAGGGGTAAAGACTCTGTTTGACCCCGAAGGGTCCAAAGACTAAAAAGGGTGTAGCCCATTGAACGATGCAATATTTGGAGGAACAGGCCTTGGATATAAGGGGACTTTGGAGGCCAAGGGCAGGGACCCCAAAAGGGGAACCCTTACAACTGCACTCCTATACTTGTGGGACTAGAGAGAGAGACAGAGATGGAAGGGCATGGCAGTGGGGTTTGCTAATTCCCCAAATTGATAACCCAGTGCCCACGGTGGCTCTGGGAAACCCCCCTGCTACAGGTGCAAATCAGTACCTGAAGTTGTAGGGTCAATTTGGGTACCAGAAATTCATTGAGTATACCAGTTTTTGCAAGGACTCATTTCAGCTCTAGGTGGAACTAATTCTTACTTTTCCATTGCAATATAATATGTACCAATGTTTTAATCCTTGATAGTAATAAATGTATGCCATATAACGTAGGGGTAATGTTTAAAATATTACTGTATGTATGCACATTAATATAGGCATACCAAGTATTGGATCATATGACTAGTACAACCTGATTGCTTTATGTCATTCCAGTGATGCTAAGGGATCATAAACATCTTTAACAGGCTCATTTTTTAGACATGTCTGAGGATGGTTTTTATCACCATACCCATATAAACCATCTGATTCATACTGGGTGGTTCTGAGTTAAAATCTTAATCCATCTAGACAGGTTTAATTCATACAGTATTCACAGGGGTGAGCAACCTTTTACTCTCCATGTGCTATTTTGAAAATTAGTACAAGCACCATGAACTAGATAGAAGTTGAGAAAGGAGAAAACTGAAGGGATGAAAGCAAAATGAGGGAAGAGAACAGAGTCTAGACCGTAGATCCAATCCATGAATCCATCTCCAGTCCTCAAATACATACCTTCATCTCTGCTTCCTTCCTCTTGAGTATATACTCGTAGTGCTCAAAGGCAGGGGCTGGATATATGGGGCAGATCAAAGAGATGGATAGTGGCCAAATAAAAACTAAGCATTGAGCTGAATTTGACCCAGAAGCTAGGAATTTGGCACCCCCAGCCTAACAGTTATGATAATTCATTGACAATCCCAGCGCCAGTGAACAGGAAAGACAGAATTGAGGTGAGGGAGGGTGAAACTAACAAAAACACTAAATAAATCTACAGACGTTCTACTACATCTATGCAAAAAGATTCTACTTTCCCAAACACCTATTTCCTTCACTGGCTTTGGATTTCACTGGCTATACGTAGCCTACAAAATGCAGAATGATCAGTTCTTACCTAAGTAAAAGTATTTGCACAGACTCTCCACTGCTCAGCAAACCACCCAGAAATAATTCACGTCAAGCCTATTTTGATAAGTTCATTTAAGTGTACACATTTCCTCAGCATTATTTAGCTCTTCAATATTATAATATAATTGATTTACAATTACATAGGGAACAGTTTTCTTTA